>KZ651946.1:248245-262900 GCA_001010745.2 Gerris buenoi | reverse complement strand
GCTGCACACAGAAAATGTTCAGCATATGTTCTAGAAGCGTCGTTTTAGTCTTTATCGAACCCTGAAAACCGCATCTTTTTATCTATCATGGTTCCGGAGATATTTCGCTGTTCCATATTAGCTGGGACACCCTGTATATAATTTTTTTAAACCTTATTTGAATGTTAGTTTTGCCATAAAGAAAAAAAACTAAATAATTTGTAAATTATTGTTTCTTAGAAAAAAATATATTTTAATTGTTTTTTTTTATATATATTTGTTTTACTTTAATTTTATTTGAAAACCTTTGCTGCATACTGTTCTTGAGTTAAGGTTTCGTTTACACACTACAAAGTGAGAGGAAACATCTACTCCTGCTAGACTGTCCTTCCTTCGTGTTCACACTGTAGATTAATCTGCTCTAGAGCTGGTAGTAGAATAGTCGTAGTGTCAATATAGTTAAATCGCTTTCCGTTCTATTTATACTAGACACCTAGAAGACACTATCAGTCCTCTATAGAGTGTAGCTAGAGCTTACTTGTTTCCTCAACCAATTTTTCCCTTAATGACAATTAAAAGTCGATGCATTGCTGAAGATTTTTTATTCCTAGCAAAATGTTTTTTGTTTTTTTTTCTGTTTCTTTCAAACTGTATAATTTTTATTCACTTATTTACAAAATACTCTTGACAACCCTAATTAATATCAGAAAGCATTTTCATTCTAAAAAGAAGAAATTAAAACATGATTTATCTAAGATTTGTCAGTAAAAGTTATAAAACACAAATCAAATTGATTCTATTTAAAAAGAAACAAAATATTTCTGTATTTAAAAAAAAAAATAAATAAAATAAAAAAAGAATTGTCTTAAAGAAAAATATTATTTTTCTTAAAACAAAATTAATTTAAATATATATTTATTTCTCTTTTTACTTCTGTATTAATGTATTCTGTTGCAGTATACAATCTTTTATCTTTTATGATAAAATTTGGAGAAAGAAGCATTTTTATGTATTATTATATTTATAGATATATATGTTTAAGGTGCCTAGTTGAAAATTCGGTGTATAGTTTGAACCTTGTCTCTCTTATATATAGCTATTGATTGCAAGGCAGGGATAAGTATTCTGGAAGGGGCGGAATCTATGAATAAATATTAAGATAAGGTCAGATTGTAGGGCCATTGATCATACGAAAGTACAGAGGTAATTTTTTTTAAGCTATTCGTTGAAATTTCAGTATTGGACGAAAGGTTGCTTACTATACGATGTATTATCACGGACACAATGCCCCCACTCTTTTACCAACATTTTCCTCCCTTCCACTGTAAACTTTCCTTCTTGGAATAAATTGAGTTTTTTTTATATTTAGTGGTTGCTGAATGTCCACAAAAAATTTACTGACGTCATATTAGCTCCTTTTTTTAAGATCTAAAGAATAAATTTGTTTGTGCTCAAAATCAGAGATGATATTAATACCATTTGGTTTAGTTGACTTTTTTTTTTAATTTATTAGTTTTTGTAAATTATTTATAAAATCAAAACATTTTAATTGTGAATTGAAACAAAAATTTGTATTTATAAAATTTAATTTTACAAATGATTTTTAGTTCTTTTATAATTTATTGTGGCAAAAATTAAAATTAGCTTTTGTAGTTTCGTTTTGTGATATTATAAACCTTGGAATTAATATACTGAATGTTATGATATTACAATTAACACATTAAACATTGTGATTTTTAAGACATTGCAATTAATGTACTTAACATGTTGAAATTATAATTTATACATTAAATATAGTGTCGTGTGAGCATAATAAATTTACACACACCAATATATTAAACATTGGTACATGCTGACATTGTGAATATTGACATTAATACATTTTAAGAATCATATTTTTTTTTTGTATTAAATCGTTTTGTGATATATATATGTCCTGACTTTTACAAAAAAATAAAATAAAACCAAAGCAAAATTACAAAAATAAATGATCTTTTCATTTTGATCTCAAAATACGAAAAAAAACTTTCATAAAAACCTTTTTATACAAAATTCATTTTTGAAGATTATTGAAATGTATAAATTTTTACCTAAAATATTTATTTTGTGTCATCTAGAGTGAGAAAAAAAAGTTAAATTATTTTGATTAACATTTATTTAGCTATTGAAGACTTACATAAAACTTATTATTTCTACAAATAACTTGCAAATTTATTATTTTTATTTGAGAAGTTATATTTAAATGTAAATATGCCTTAAAATTTTACAAACTAATTCATTATTAGAATTTATATTTTTAACTAATTAATTAGTGCGTGATTTATTAATTATATTTTTATTTTCATTGATCTAAGAAATTAATATATAAACCTACAAAAGTGTTATCTTTTTTAGTATATACCTATTTATTAAGCATTACTATATATTGTTTGGTAATATAATCCTGTATATTTCATAATAATAATAAAAATATTTATAATTTAAAGAAAAAAGGTTGTATAAGTGTAAACATAATTACTTAATCTAAAGTCGTATTTGATCATTGAATAGAAAGGAAATTAACACGTTATAAATGTCAAATATATATAAATAAAAAGATACTCTGTTCAAGATTTTGCAGGTGTTCAAAAAAAAAAAAATAAAACAATTGACCGAAAATTTCAAACGATGAGATAAGATATTGAAATATTAAATTAATTGTATACAAGACAATTTAGATCGTTCAAAAGGTTCCTTTTATTCACTAAAGTTTGAAGTGACCAGGTGTATCAGACATCTTTAATTATTAACACCTGTATTTATCTTCTTTTTATTATAATCCCATGTTAGGCTAAAGCTTTTTTTAAAAAAATATCTTAGCATATTTTGTTTTATTCCATCTTCACAAACTGGTGTTAAAAGTTTATTTAACTACAAATATTACTGCTGAAGTGTTTTTTTTTTTTATTAAACTATAATATTAAAAATTATTCCATCATAAAAAATAATTCTGAATATAATATTGTACTTATTTTGTTATTAAAAAATAATTAAGACTACAATGTATAAATATAATAAATATTTATTTTAATTAATGTAATTTTTGTTTTATTCCATCTTCACAAACTGGTGTTAAAAGTTTATTTAACTACAAATATTACTGCTGAAGTGTTTTTTTTTTTTATTAAACTATAATATTAAAAATTATTCCATCATAAAAAATAATTCTGAATATAATATTGTACTTATTTTGTTATTAAAAAATAATTAAGACTACAATGTATAAATATAATAAATATTTATTTTAATTAATGTAATTTTGCTTGTATTCATACTTAAACTTATAGATTACAGTTATTTAAAAAAATAAATTAATTTTGTATCGCATTATTTATAAATTTATATTTTATTAAACAAAAAAAAATTGTTTAAATTATTTTTGTAAAAAAAGTTTTTATTTCTTTAAAGTAACACAAAATTTTTATAATATATAATCTTATCGCTGTGGAAGAAATTTGAAGATTATTCGAAGAATTTAAGAAAAACAAATGACACAATGATCTCTTTAAAAGCAATCTCAACTTTATTTTTTTTCTGTAAGTAATTTTAATTGATCAATTTTTAATTTTATTAATATATTTATAAAATATCATAGTCGTGTTCTCATTAATGCGTATTTTGAATTAGCTTTGGTCTCTTTTATTGCAATGTTTTATCAAAGTTACATANGTAAGCTCGTATTTCTCTTTTGATAAAGATGACATCAATTCATTAGTTGTATTTTGTGCCAAATTAATTATTTCGGAATGCGTATTATTCTCCTCATATTCGTCATAATCACTTAAATCACTCATTGATTTTTACAAAAAAAACTCGATAAAATCAGTTCCTTTATTAAATAAACATCAAATTAGTTATATTAAATGTAAACAAACTCGCTAATCGTGCGTAAAGTTGAAGAATTCTTCTTTACGGCGCTAGAGTGGTAAAGAAGAGGAATTCTTCAAAACTATGAGACACGCATGCGCAATTAATACAGGTGCGTAAAGAATCACTTTCTAAGAATCTAAACAGAGATACAATGTTTATATTACGTATCAATCGTAGATAAAAGGTATTGTTATTAGCTAACAATAGAAAGGTAACAATATTAGCTTATACCATTGTAACAAATACTTGTAAGTAGTCCATGGTTTGTATCATAATGACGTTTTCAGTCTTGCATTATGACCATTAAGGAAATTATTATTATACAATTATGGCATAAGTTGGAAACTACACCTTTTGAAATGCGGATCCCAGAATAAATAAACCTGTCCAATACAACTCATATTAGACTTTCTCATACGAGTGCATAATTATTTGGTCGAGTGTTTTCCATTTACATCCATGTTTATAGCTGGTTTGGGCTTTTGAGGTTAAAATTAATTATTGTCGATTATTATATCAAAATTTACCATAAAAATTATTTTCCTCAGCATTGGTACCCAGCTACACCCATACTTTGCTTAGGTCAGTGGACTATCATAAGTTCAGATGTTAGTCTTGCTTATTCACTCATTTCCATACCAAAATATTATCCACTCATCGGGGATAAGGTTCCATGCTAAGGTACTTCATTTTTCGAAACTTATTAAGTAACTTATCAAAGTATTTTGATGTAATTTTAGAAAAAAAAATTCTTATCAGATATCAATATTATTTTAGAAATCATACCAAATATAATGATAATAAGGGAACTTGACAAACAAATTTGATAAAATGTTAAAATCTTGTCTCAGAAATTTAAAACTTATAACGCTTTTTCAATAATGTTGTAAAATGTTTGCTAGGAGTATGTAAACTATTGAAATGAATCCCATTTAAGTTTTTTTGACATTTCTAATAATTTATTTCAATTTTTGTTTCTAAATTTAGAACAAGGTGATATTGATAACTAAAATTAACAGGCTAGCATTTAAGAATATGATGACTGAAATGATTTATCAGCCAGTAAATGATTTTGTGAAGGAATATTATATTAGGGTGGTGTTTTAGCATTCGCTTGCATATCAAAACAATGAATAATGTTTTCAGATTAACATAACTTTTATCTTGTGATATTTATGGGTCTCTTCCTTTGAGCAATTTGTTAAAATGAATAATAGGTTAGTCTGACAATGAAATATATATTCTGAATACAACTTCAGACTCGACTTAACCAGTATAGTTTACACAACCTTTGTAGGTGTAGGTATATTAATTAATGTATCATTGACACCATGTTTACCAACAAAATCCAAAAACCATATTTTTTTAAGTATAAAACACATAATTTTAAAATACTAAAATTCCTGTTACATACAAAATTCCTTCTAAATGTATTAATTAAATTTTAGTTTTTCTTGTGATAACTTCATTTTTTAAAAAACTTTCACTAATAAAATAAGTAGATGTTAGTATTTAATTATTAGATTCACTTAACAACAAAAATATTTTTAAAAAATGTTACTTTTTAAAAATAATCAGTTTAAGAAGCTTGAGTATACATCTTTTTGAAAATTACGCATTCTTATTTTCAATATCTTGAAAATGAATTTCTGGGAAATGATACCTCACGCAAACGTTTTTTCCCATGACACATTCGTGTTTACATACTTGTAAACAATTACATACTTGTATTACATGTTACTCAACATACCTTACACTTAGTATATGTCAGCAAAAAACATTATCAGATGCATTATGATAATTCAGAAAAATGAATAATCATAACAACATTAGTATATCTATTTAGTAAATAATGTTTTATTAAAAATTAAATTCGCCCTGAGTCTAAAAATGGTGTTTTTATAAAGTTTCTGTCTGTCTGTAGCCTATAAAAACACTGAACTGTGCTGATTTTTATGAATTTTGGTAAAATCAAGAAATGAATTTTAGCCTTAAAATTTGTAGTCCCCTTCAAAATTTGTACCCCACTTCAAAAAAAAATAAATAGAAAATAGGTTTTGATCATTTTGATTAAACAATTGTAAAATGTTGTTCATTTAAATACGAATTTATATGCATATGTCGTTGGGTTTCGGATTGTAAGTGCCATCGAAATACCTTCGAGTTGGACCTCTACCTGCTTTATATACAGGAGGGTTGTTTTTCTTTAGGAAATGAGCGGAGCACATTCAAGGGTACACAAAATTGAGGTTTTTAATTTAATATGTGGGTTTTTATCACCTGACCTCTAAGTGGTGGCACTTACCAATCAGAATTTACCGTCGTTTGTATTTTTATGCATATTATGTAAATGTATTTTTTTAAATTCTTATCCAATTTTAATAAAATTTATTTCTTAATTTAAAGATTTTTTTTACCACAATTTGTATACTGTTTTAGCTTAATACTCATCTGTTTTATAATCATCTGTTTGTTAATCTGTTTTATTCTGCCTTACAGTTGTAAATTTACAGAGGGGGGGGGGGAATTCATGTTATACTGTACATACACACTTATTTATGTCAAAATTATTCTGGAATAGAGGGTCGTTCTTTTTTTTAACAGGCCAATTTTTGACATTGTTATGTGGTGTTGTTTTATCGTGTATCTTGAATTTTGGGCTTTGAAAGCAATAGTAAAGAAATTACAGGTCTCATGTATATATATTTGTAATCTAGATTTTACATAAGTATGTTCCATTGGATTGGTATTGATTTAACAAAAACTATTTGCATAATTACACGGTATTTTTATTTTATTATTCCGTTGAGCTTTAGATTCAGATAGTTTTATTTAAAGAAAGTAAATTTTAAGTACTAAAGTTAATACTTCCTTAGATTAAGTTTAGACATGAGCTCTGATGCTGAGATTTTTTTTTTTTTTAAATGTTTGTAAGAGGTCACATGCGATAACCTTAGCTGGAGTTGAAACTGTTATTGATCTTAGTGGAATGACCTTTCCCATAAAAACAAAAATCGGCGTGGTCAGCACTTGGATGGGTGACCGTTCTGAACTTACTATTTTCTTATCATTCTTAAAAAAACCTTATTTTTAATACCTATATTTTATTTAATTATTTGAATTTTGGCCGCATTTTGACAGCTGTAAACAAACTTTGCCGTTTAACAAAAGTATCACACTAATTAATAATTATCTTCACTAATAACATTTAAATTAATTAATGGAATTTCATCGGGTTTTTTTTATATTTGTTCAATATGCTATATTATGTCAAAAACGTATTTATACTTTCAGTATTATTAATCATAGTTTCAAAATTAAAAAATTGATAACTTCAAAATGGCGGCCCATATTAAAATTAAATTTAGTGGATTTGTGGGGAATCGTGCTAAATTTCAATTCGATTGGACCCCTTTTCACTTTTTACCATTTTTAAAAAATATTCTGACTCGGCAAACTGGGTTCAAGATAGCAGAAAAATGTTAAAGTTTCAACTCTCTAGGTTAAATACCCTGGGCGCTACGATAATAACACACATACACACTTACAGACATCTTGCTGAAAACCACTCAGGTAGTCTTTACTCCCAAAACGGATAATTCAATTGAAATCTTAAAAAAAATATTGGCGAAAGCAATATTTATATTACAATTGGTGAGGAAAAGTAAAAACATACAAACTTAATTAATTTTACTGTAGAATTCTCAAATGCGTAACGTAGTCAGTAATTGCCTAGCAAGCATTCCACATTTTATAATACATATTGTTAATATGAATTAATATAAATAAAATTAATATAATATAAAATGATTTGTTTCAGGTGTATGTATGTGCATTGGGTGTAAGGTGGATTTAGACTGTGACGTTACCAACACCGTGTGTGTAAGAAATCAATGTATCTGTCCCAAAGGATATGTAATGAACAGCGATATGACTGCCTGCATGCATGGTACCTATCTATCAATTAAGTATTATTTTATACTCTCACGCATTAGAAGTGAAACTTAAGTTCTAGAAACAGAATAAACATATGAAATATGTGTATGAAATAGCACAGTAACCCTTATTTAAGTACATAATACATATTATATAAATAATTTATTAAATACGCAACATACATATTATTTATTTATTATTTCTAAACAAGAGTTTACAATATATACCGATTCTGTGTACTGTTGAAAGCAACTACTTCCGTGGCAAAGTGGTTATCACATCAGACTCTCGATCCAGTGGTCGGGGGTTCAAGACTCAGACAGATTGATGTTTACATGTAAATTAACTACCGGCCAAAGTCGGCAGTTGCTTAAAATATCTCACAGGCAAGTCTTAAAATAAAAACTTGCAATTTCGTTAATTGCACATCATAAATGTTTCACTTGGACGAGTCTCGAAACGCAACCGTCAATTTCGGTCTAGCAAATTTACTCTACCGCGTAAAGAAGTTTTACTTAAAAAAAAGTGTTAATAGACTAGGTTTAGTGGTAGTAGTAGAACAAACCACTTGTTTGAACCTAGCAATTAGGTTAACTTAGTCGGTAGCTGTTTACTAACCCCGTATGGAGTTCAGCCACACACCAATGTTCCACCGAAGTGAATACAGTTTGATCAATAGTGAGCTATGTAAATTAAAGTGCCTAGGTGAGGAATCCTTGCTTCATAGATGGCTGAGCAGTAGTGTCTAATGTATTAAACCCACATAATTCTTACTAAGAACTTATGGTTGTTATCAACATTTATGTATTGATATATTCTACTCTACAGGCATGTTTCTAGATTCCTTAAATATGCTTTTTATTTTTGTTTTTTGTAAATGATACTTTTTGTTCTTAGTTGCTGAGGGCTATGGTTTTGGATGTGTGGACAGTGTTCAGTGCTCAGCAGTGCTGCTATCTGGTGGGCAGTGCATCAACGGGACCTGTGACTGTGCTGATGGCTATCATTACCTCAAGGGAAGATGCTGGAAAACGTCAAGTAAATATAAATGTTTCTTTTATTATAGTTTACCAAGAAAATTTAGGCAATGGTGCCACAGAATATAGTCCTTGTTGAGAGCTCTTGGAGGTAATTGCAATATCGAGCACTGGATATATATGCCGATGTATGACTAAATCCTTAGAGACAAAGACTTCACTGAGTGCTGGTCGAAGTGAATGAGAAGGATTCTCAATCCAGACTGACTGGGCTTTTTGCAGGTAAAAGGAAATGAGTAAGTTTCAAATGAAATTTAATTAAAATTAGAGCTCTATCAAAGAAAATCAAATTATAAAAGAGGAAAAACAAACCTAATTTTACAAAAATAAGAAGTAAGGACTGTTAGTTTTTTATAGAACTAACGCAATTAGCCCCGTTAATACATAATTTGATTAACAGTTAGAAAAAAACGTTTACAAATTTTAAATTAAAAAATAATCCTAATCTATACCTTACCATCAATTAACATCCCTAAACTGTTGAACCCAAAAAATCACATAACACTCTCCTAAAGCTCATAATATTTTGTGTAAATCACTGAAGATTTTAGTTTTTAAATGCTCAATTGACTCATGATGACCAATTCAAGAGGTCAAAACCTGCCGCCTATTTTAAAATATTTGCACTGTACTTTGTCATCATAAATAACATAACTATTGTCCCTTATTTTATTTACATTGTTGGATTAAAAATTTTATTGTATTTTGTGTAGATCTTGGTGATGCATGTTCAAGGAATGAGAGCTGCTATGTGAACTATGACTTTGAATCTTCTATCTGCAGTCAGAGGAAATGTGTCTGCACACCTGGTTACTATCAGAGAGAATATAGCTCATGCCGTCGAATTAGAGATAGTAAGTTTGTTTAAAACAGTTTTAATCAGGGCATAATGTTTTGCCTATACCTAGATATGAGAAAGAAATAAATTACTTAAGAAAAGGAAATATTGTTGATGTTAAACAAGGAAGGTTTTCAAAACACTTTAGGTTGTATGGTAAAGATCATATCTCAAAGACTAGAAGAATAAAATCAAGGATGACCTTAAATCAACAAGAAATACCATCTAATGAGATAATATGTAAACTGAATAAATAAAATACAATTTTGAATGTATGTACATGTTCCTAAGAACTTAAAATATACATCTAGAAAACAGACAAAATATTGTTAAAATAACCATTAATACTTTACAAAATATTAGGTGGTTATAGAGTTACTTAAATTAATTAATAAATAAATGAGCATTATAATTATAAATAGAATCCATGTTCATTTATTTATTAATAAGATAAGTAACTCTTTGTTACCACCTAATTTCTTTAAAGTAGTAATAGTTATTTACGAAGATATTTTGTCTGTTTTCTAGATGTGTATATTTAAGTACAGTAGAACCTCACTAAAACAGACCCTATTATAATAGGTGATGATAACTGTTGCAACGTGTTCAGTTCATGCTGTTTTTGCCTCCAGTAAAAGAAGTAAAATTTCGGAAACAGCACCCTAGAACTCTATACAATGATACTCTTATTGTCTAAATACCACAAAATCTTTGCCAAAATTACAAAGATAATTTGAGGCGTTCTGAATACGAAGGGCGAACTCAACATCCAACATTTTTTTTTAATTTCCTTGCCATCGTCTGGGGCCCAGATTTAGCCTGTATAGTTTTTGTGTTGAGTTCGGCTTTAATTCCTTTTAAAAATTACGGTTTAAACTTGTCTAAAGGGGGCGGATACCAAGGGCGAACTCCACGCTCCCGTAAGTTGCCTCTTCTCTCATTCCTAAATCTTATCAGGTTTTTTGTTGAGTTCACCCATTGCTTTAAAACATAAATTTACGTTTTTCTCAAAATCACCAAATGTTGAGTTCGCCCTTATATTCGGAACGCCTCATTTGTAGTTCTTGGTCTTCTAGTGGTGACCAGTTATGGTTCCTAACACTTTGCATCCACTGTTTTAAGGAAGGAACACTGTTAACTGTTATTGTTACCAATATTGTTTGTCAATTGTTTTATAGGCCCAGGAGAATCTTGCTTGATATCACTGGATTGTTCCTACCCTGGAGCTTCTTGTCTGAACAACAGAACGTGTGGTTATGAGAATCAAACAGAAGAAGAATACAAAATACCTCCACCCTGGCCCTACCCAATACACGTAGACACCAATCAACAGTGTAAATATCTAGAGTAGAGCTTAAAACAACACATACAACTAAGGGTTTTTTTTTTTTTTTAAGAAACTATGTTTTTTAGTTCTAATCTTCCTATAACTAGATAGAGTTAGCCTACCTTTACCTTTCTCTTCCTTACTCACTGGAATGTTTTTCTTACGACTTTTTTTTTAATAATAATGTTTTAGTAGGAGGTAAATGCAGTTCTAACGCAGAGTGTGGAATAAAATACGCTCTATGTAACGCCAGCAAGGAATGTGCCTGTGCTGCAGGCTACTACGCTGTTAACAACTCACTCTGCTATCCTGGTAATAACTTAGAATTTCATTTATTGTATAGAAAATTATATTAATATATATTCTCTTTTTTAAGGGTTAAAAAATAAATTAATTGCTTCCTTCTCCTTATTTATTTATTATTATCTTTTTTTTTCTTTTAAAAAACAGCTATTTTTTGCCCTTACTTAGAGCTTCTTCAGGCTGGTAACATTCCTCTATACTAGAAAATTAAACATTTGGAGCTTAGCACATATGTGCGCATTGCACATGTGCATATTAAATTATTTACTTCTTTATATTTTCTATTATGTGTGGGTCAAAAAGTTAAGCAAATTTTTCCGAATTTAAACTCTGTAGCGTGACTCTAAGCTCTATGATGGACAGAGAGACAAATCACCCTTGGCATAAGGGTTTTGAGGATGACCTATGAAACCCTAAAACACATTTTTGGAATCAGATGACCTAAAAAAAAAAAAAAAAAAAAAATTAAATTTTTGTTCCCTAACAGTAATTCCTCTCTATATATTCTGTGTATATGAGTAAGTGAAAGGCCGTACTGGCTGCAAGTGACAGACATTTAAAAAAAAAACTTTTTTGTGCTCAGTGGACCTTAAAATGGGTTAGCCCATGAAAGTAGAATCTTTTATGCCATACCATGTATATGAGAAAGTAAATAGAAGGGGTATAATTTAATTTTGTTCTTTTTAATTGAATTTTGTTTATTTACTTTTTTTGTAATATTATGTAGTTAATTAAGACCACTTGTCTCCCAGCCCTTTAAGTACCCATTCTGCATGATGTCATAATTAATTAAATAAATATCATTATTAATGTCTATTTATAATAAATCAATTTGTCTATTTTTGACTGAGATATTTGAAGAATTGATTGATCTAATATGATTTAAATGTAATTTTTGTTTTGTTTTAGAAATAGCATCTTATTGTGCTTCAGATAGTGAATGTATTGGAGATTTTATGATGTGTAGAGACAGTAAGAACTGGTGTACCTGCCAGGATGGATATGTACCTTCCCCGGACAACAGATATTGCACCAAGAGTATGTACCACTGTTCATTCCTATTCTATATTTATTTATTTTTATTTTTTTTAAATATATAATTCTTTATCACACAACAAGTTAAGAACAATATTAATTTTGACTACTGGCTTTAACCAAAAATATATTGTTGTTTCTGTTTCTCTTATATCATGTCCTTACGGCACTTTGAAAATAGTCTATACATGTGTATTTGTTTAACGAATGAATGAAAGCTATTTAAACTATAATTTCTTGATATCCATTGGTTTTTTTGTTTTTTTTAATTTTAATTGTCCATAATTATAGAAGGAAGTGTCATTGAAAATGCACCGATTAAAATATGTTCAAAACCAGGTATCTTAGATCAGAGAGAATGGAAAAAGCCTTTGAACTAGTGGGTTGAGAATCAGACAAGGAAAAAATGTTCCTTTGAGCTCTCAAATAATCTGAGAAAAGATAGAAATCCTTCTCTATCAGTTATCTGTGGTTCCCGTACCGTCAGAACACTGTGGAACGTAACTCCCGCAGATATCAAGGGATTATGTATTTGAAGAACTCTTCCTACATTCCATAAGGACTTTCATGAATTTAGATCTCCATAGAAAATGGAGCAGTGTTCCAGGTATGCAGCAATCTAAAATTATGATTGGGGAACTATCTCAGCAAATATCCAGATGCTTTCACTCAATAATAATCCAGTCACTTTTAGACAGGCATTCTTACTGGGCAGGACACTGACAACTAAATTAACATTTAAACATTCTTGGTCTAGCTTAAAGCCTAATGTGAGGAAGAGGATGAAACCCTTTCTAACTCTCCTGACCTGGGAAATCTTTTGCTAAGCCATTGTAGTAAAGAACTAAGGTTACTTCTCCTAAGCAAGTTACTCAGCATCTGTGTGTCTGTTGGCCTGCTTAGTGGATAGAGTACTATAAGAAGGTTACTAATCCTAGGAGGGTTTTCATTAAATACTAAGAGGGTTTTCACCTTAGACCAAAATCTGAGGTCTTAATGCTTCAGTCCCCCATGGGAAAAAATAAATACTATCCGTACTATCTTTTCAGTATCTCTAGGTTGCTATGTTGCTCACTTCTCCCTAGAAAGTTGTAGTAGCTATTCTAAATAAAATGTTTATGTTTGATTTCAGTGGCTCGAGACATAGAGTGGAGCTGTTTGTCAGACAGATGGTGTTCTACATTTGGCCCCGGAGGCACTTGTGACAATAAGAAATGTCAGTGTAGTAACTCTACTCATTATGTACCCAAGAAATACTACTGCTGGATTACTAAGAGTAAGTTTCTTAGAACACTCACTCACATAAATCTACTCCGTTGAATGTGTTCTGTAGGTGATGTAACATATCCTTTTTTTTCTTTTTTTCCCCCTTTTATTCAGGTATCAACTAAAAAAGATGTATTATTTTTTTAGAGGTAGGAGAGAGGTGTAAATCAGCAGAGGACTGCGGTACTTCAGCAGGTTCGGAGATTTGTTTTAATGGAGTGTGTTCTTGTAACCGTGGTTATCATGCGGCTACTAATAAAACCGTGTGTAGACCAGATGGTAAGAAGATAGGAGACTTCTGTCAGGAGAATTTAGACTGCCTAGTTAAGAACTCTATGTGTAACAGCACTGCAGAGGAGTGCATATGCCAGCCTGGCTACATGCTTCTAGATAACACCTGTGTACCAGGTAACATTATTATTTTTCTCAAGAGGTTTACAAAAACATGAACCACAAAGATTGTCTGTAGAATATATTTTGGGAAGTGAAGGATTCCCAAAGAATTAAATTCCCTATGATTTATATATCTCTTAAATTTTTCCTCATACGAACGGTTTAGGCACTAGAGCACTCTGAATTTTTGAGTAAATAAGAATGCATTCTCGAGAAGAGTAAAGATGCTCTTCTCTGTCGAGCATTATGAAATATATGGGAAAGATGAGCAGCTCAGACCTTCTAGTGCCAGGGCCAAGCAACTTTGGAACATTGAATCATTTTGAGTTGTTCATGGCTTAGTCGCTACGTCACACACACAAAAATTCAAAGTGCTCTAGCGCCTTAACCATTCGTCTGAGGAAAAAACTTATGTGACATAAATTTTATTAAGTGACATAGCAATTTATTTCTTTGTCAAGGGCCAATTTTTTCTAAAAGTTTGTACTTATTCAGGTCTAGGGTAAGCGTCCATCTGAGACTTTTGAGTATCGAGACTCGCTCTCGAGATTGAAATCCGTAGTGGACATGGGGCTGAGACTAGTCTCGGAGACTCGCCGACTCTCCGAGACTCGGGAGAGGCTGATGTTGCT
>KZ651946.1:214401-230860 GCA_001010745.2 Gerris buenoi | reverse complement strand
GGGGGGGGGGGGGGGGGGGGGGTTGAGAGCGGCTAGGTTGTAGTTCTGGCACCTCAATTTCTAGAAATCGAGCACTCATTATCATTATATTATTATTATTATTACCAGGAAGGAGTGCTTCCATGATAATTTGCAGTTTTATCTTTAAATTGCTTTTTTTTTTTTTTAATTCATAACCTGGATAACAATAATCAACGGAGTCATCAGTCACTTAACACTTATACCGATGTAATTTTTATAGGCAAAGAACAGTTTTCAGTTAAGAACTACAGTTATAACAAACTTTGGTGTTTTAGTGTCAGATGAGATCTTGAACCATTCAGTTAAAAATATCCAACAAAATAAAATCTTATTTGGTTTTGTTCTAGCTATTATTATGTTATCAGATAACATTATAGAAATTTTGTTTTGACTTAGGTCCAAGAGAGAGGTATGTTAAGACTCTTAGATTTTTAAGACCTCTTTATTTTATTATATTAATATTATCTCCATGAACAAACTAAATGTTTTAATATTGACAGAATTAGGCGGCTTTCACACTGCGTGCGAGACTGAGTGAGGCCGAGCCGAGCAAATGCATATTCACACTGCACGCAAGGCCATCAATTATCTACCAGAATGCGTACGATTTACAAGGCGTTTTTTGCGGCTGAAAACACTTAGGTAACCGACATGTTGATGCAACTTGCCCGGCTCGGCTCGTAGCCAAATAGTCACTAGATAGCAGCATTTATTCTGTCCGCTCAAAGGATATCCCCATCCCAAACCCATTTTCTTATAATTTAATTTATTAGGAATAATGGCCATAAACTTTTAAATGTCTGTAAAAATTTAGATATAACTAATAATTATATTTTTAGAAAAACCTGATCACAAAACTTGCTGAATTACTATGACTTTAAAAAACTGATATTTATCGTATCAACATATATTAATTATTAATTTTCCTAAAATTACCTATCTACATACTAATTTCATTTTTTAAAAAATAACTAGGCATCGTGTGGCTCCATTATAAAAAAAGAAGCGAGCAAAGTTATCTCATAAATATGTATAGTACTTATGAAAATTAGATTTTTTAAAACGGGTAAACTCAGTTTGCTCATTTTCAATGATTTAAGTATATATATACAAACACATTCTATTGGGAAAACTAACATTCTATTAAAGACTTCATACCTAAATAGTAGGTATACAATGGAACCTTGACATCCTGAACTTTGATATCTCAAAATTCTCAGTGGTAAGTTGAATGCTAATAATTGAATCTTGATAACTTCAATTTTGAGTTATAGATGTTCCACTGTATATTAAAAAATAATAATAATATAAACCACCAAATTCAACTGAGGCCAAAAATGTTTAGGCACTAACTCAAGTGAGTTAAACTATGTAAAAATAGACAGTAGAGATTGAGCAAGGCATTCGGATTTCGAAATAATGCAATCATAATGGCTTCCAGCTTAGGAATACAAAGATAAAATTAACATAATTACCCGGGAAATTAGTTAGACTGGACAAACTAACAAAGTTAGTTGTAATTAAATAACTAACTCAATGGCAAAACAGCCCATAAAATGCCTAGGACATATTATATGATGGATGACACATCACCTGCATAAATTTTCCCAACCAGTCAGTCGCCACTTCACACAAGCCATGCTGGGTGAACATCAAGCAGAGGGCCTAGTCCAGGAATTAAACCCAGATTCTGTAGTAACCCATCCAAATAGAGATCACACACGATGCTGCTACTGTACTTAACTAACGTAATAACATGAAATTTGTTGATAGCAACCAGTCTGAATGAAGCAACAATATCCACTTAGTTAAGTTATAGCAAGTGCGTAGGATTTGATAATAATGAATTCCTAAATCTTTCAGATGTTACTGTGACTCAAAGGATCAAGATAAGTAGTGGTATATCCTTGAAACAATACAAACGTTCCTTAAGTAACGAGCCCTGGCATTGAACTGATAAAATCTAAAAACACTTTTGGATTCTATTGCCATTGGTAGATAGAGAACTTTGACAGTTAAAAAAAAAAAAAATAGTTAATTGTAAAGTTACATACAATAGCAAATTGTGGATTACTTGTTAATGGATCATAAATGTGAGTAAAATTAACTTTACTTACTTACTTAAATTAATTTTACTCACCAACATCAAGTAATTAATTTTAAATTAACAAGTAATTCAAAATTATCAAAGGTGCAATTCGTAAGACTTATTCTTCAACTTATAGCAAAAACCCTTTCGGTACTGAAGACGCCTATGACATAATACTAAAAGTGCACTAATATAGACTTGTTACGTTTTTAGATGTTTCAAGTTTTTTTTTTTAGTGTGTATATATACTCAAATAGAAGCCTTTACTAATGCCGGACGTAACTTCTAACACTATCTATTGAAATTAGAATGATGTGTAATTATATGCTTACTAAGTATCACTAGTGCGTACTTTTTTAGTAACAGAATAAACTAGAATAGAGGTTAAAACTCTAGGGTGGGTGACTAAATCACTAGCTGCAGGCCCTGTGTAATTTTTTCTTAGAGCAAAATTGAGGTTAGCAAAGGTCAGAAACTTTTTTAACTGCTTACCTTTATCTCTTCTGTATGTCATTCTTCTTAACTGAGACTATATATTAGTAATTTTTACTAAATTAAGATATATTATTATACTATACATACTTTTTTATATGAATATGAGTTACTTTTATAGTTTTTATTTCTTAATTTCCATACTTTACGTGAATAAACATAAAAAAGAAAGGATTACAACCAACAAATAATAAAACTGAAACATCCAAGGTTTGGACAGACAGTAAAAAGAACAAAAGTGACAGCTAAATTTATATACATATATATTACTTTATCTTTTTAGTAAAAAAATATTCTGTTTAGTAAAAATTAATAATATATAATCAAAATGATAAAGAACGAAATACTAAAAGAACTTTATAATTATGATAAAAAAGTGTAGAAGATTATAAGAAGTGTAAAAAGATACATGTAAATAATAAACGTGTGATAAAGGAGCGATAGTTTTGTTTAACGGTAGAAAATGAGTCCGTCCAGAGGGTTCCTCATTGGTGCATTACATGCAGTCTACAGACATCTACAAACACCTCATTCAGTACCGAAAGGGGTTGTTCAACAAATATATTTGCATTAATTAACTGACCCTTTATGATTTCATAATTTTCTACTCCCTAACACCTCAGAGATTTAGTACAAATTCAATAATACAATAATAATAACTTTAAATTAAAAACAAAACGATAAAAATGGAGAGTTAACAGACATAAAACAGTGGAAGAACTTAGATAATACTTCGGTTTGATACATAGGTTTTTTTTCCTTGATTTTTAAATAAAAAGATATGAACTGATTCATTTAAAAAAAATAATAAAATAAATATACAAAGAAAAGGGAATTTTCAAAAATAAAATAATTTTGTTGTTACTGTTGTTTTAACAAGTAGTTGATGGATTTAGTTCTGAAACAAATAGAAAACAGAAATAAATAATCGGAGGTTTGCCTTTTGAGACGTATTTACCAAAACCAATATTAAATTTATCACTCATTAAATGAATCAGAGATTAGAAAGAATGAAAAAAGAATACATCTAAGTGGGATACTGCATAGTATTGAAATAGAAGAGAGAACAAGATAAGGAACTGGGATTGTCAGGAATGCTAGAAGAGGATAAATTTTGAACAAGAGGATGTAAATAGAATGAGAGCTAAGATTAAAAGAATCTCGATCAGGAAGACAGACGAAAAAAAACAAAAAAAAACATACATGATGATTTATGTGGTTTAGGACACAGGAAGGGGTGTTTCTACCCAATGGTAATTTAACCATTATTATGTGATGGAATCGGATCTGATGAATTTGATGGATAGCCCCTATGTCCAAATCGAGATTCATCAATAGAATTATAGGTTGAAAATGGATAATGGAGTTTTAGGTCAACCAGAGGTGACAGCTTCTTAGTGTTTGATTTTACCGACGTTGTGCTTTAGGCATCTTAAGGGTGCATAAGTGTTGCTCTGATGAAAGTAACACATGAACAGTAGGAGATGGTCGAGAGCTGAGGTTATATCCTTGTCCGAGTCCTCAGGTAATACCCGCTGTTAGTCACATAGTCACTTTTCTCCCTGTTACATTTATTCCTCCCTCATCTGAGTCTGTTTTTAATTAAAAGGAAATATAGTTGGTAGAATTAAATTCAAGAGGAAAGCTTTTATAACATCAATAAGTGGCAAGTCTATGTTATCTGATGTTGATAAATTGTATCAAATATAAATAAATAACAATATTAGAATTTATATTTTTTTTTATCTATAATCCCATAATTTTTCTGTGCTTCAGAATAAGTGTTCTCCACAGCTAAGGCTGTTTTACCAACTGGTAGATGAATGTAATGCATATAAGTATGATTTGGTAACAATTGGATCTATCTATCTATTTATTTTAGAATTAGTTACCTGATGCTATTGCATGGATCCATATTTGCGACTGGGTGACCAGACCGTGGATCCGGTTCCATTGGGGCCACCCCCACTATCCTCTTGAGACCAGTCTTGTGTTCTGTTTATAGCTCCACTCACAGCGTCACGTAATCTCTCCCCCAGCGTCTTGTATTCCGTATCACAACTAGGCTGGGCAAAATCAAAATCGGCTACTTCCACGATATACCTATCGAAAGCATAAAAATAAATAAATATTACAGAACTCCGTAACAGTTTTAACAGATATAAAAATTCCTAGCGGAGATAATACAAATATTGCTGAAATATTGTTACTCTGTTTTGAAATAAAAATTGTTAACCTGTTTCGACTCTGAATGTAGTACGCAACTCCAAATACAATCAGAATAACTGCCACGATGCTACAAGCCACTGGAACTATTATTACAGACAGCTGTGCGTGCTTTTGAACTAGAACATTCAAAGAATTTTATAGTAATTTGACATTATAACATTCCTTTTTTAATGAAAACAAAAGCAAGATTGTAGAGTAACTGTAACAGGCCCAAATTAATTAAGTTCAACAGACCACAACAATACTGGGAAGCTCAGTGTCAAAATAAACTAACTAATTAACTTTGTGGGGCAATAGTTCATGGGGGCCAGCCAAAAGGCTAATAAATCTATAAAAGTAATGGATGATGCAGGGTTAATGTGTCACTCCTGTTTAAATCTTCAGCTGTAAAAACCTTATATAGTTGGCAAAAAAACAACCAGTTAGTCACCACTTAACATAAGTGGCTACCCATTTATATAGGAATGCTGGGCGATTACTTAGTGGGGGGAGAGGGGCCCGGTCCAGGAATTGAACCTAGATCTGTAGTCACCTATCCAATATATGAGCATGCCTGATGCTGCTTAACTTTATTGATAGGAGTAGGAGAGCTAAATGCCCTCCTATGAACAGTCTAACTTTTAGCCGATAAAAGGATAATATTATATTTATTAATATTGTAATAAAATGTTACAATTTCTGAATGTGACATTATTTATATATTTACCTCTGTATATAGTGATCCTGACAGGAGTAACAGTTCTGGATATTTGATTCCCAATGATAAACAGTAACGTGTATTCATTGGCTTCTGAGAAGTAATGGAGCACCTGAAATCAACACCATATACTCAATCTACAGACGAACCTTCACACTTACAATGAACAACCAAATCTCATTTAATATTAGCCAGGAACCACTTGAAAATAATTAACGTCTACAGTCGGGTTTAGGAAAGATTTAAATATGGCAGCGTAGGAAAATTGAGAAAAATGGGGGGAAGGGACAATAAGAGCTCATGATGTTGACATCTAGAGGTTGAACCAAACATGGCATACAAAAATGTCATTGGCAAAGGAGTATGGCCTTAAGAATAACTGCTGAGTCGTTTTATTTTTATACCTTTTGTAAATGTGTAACCTCACGTTTCATATGATTAAATATAAAAATTTGTTATGAAAACCCACTGACCAGCCAGTCAACGTCAATCTATAACTTAGTTGAGATTTGATTTAGAAAGATGAGTATTTTGTGTGTGATAAAAACCAACTCAAAATTGTTGTTGATATCCAGCAGGGTGTTAATATAAAAAATCCAAGTTTTTATTTTGGAATGAAATAACTTTTATTGGACCATATTATCATTTGGAAAGGGTGTAACATATTTTATTATATTTATATTTTGATTGTAACTGTGTTTTTTAATAATAAAATACACTTATTACATTGCTTTTTATAAACACTTTATCCACTGCTTCATTAATTATTTTATTAATGCTAACAGATTACATTATATAAGCCATGTTACAAAGCTTATATTCTAAATGAAAGTTGAAGAAAAACTTAATTAAGAATTGAAAGGAGTTATCACTGTTATCGTTACAGTCAAGAAAAAGTGCTGGGTTCACTTTGCTGGGTTCCTTTTGATCAATATGATATGACAACAATAAAAAAACAAAAAAATAAAAAAAACATCATTAAATCATTCACCTACAATTTGATAAATACCCCAGTTTGAAGTAAGTAAAAATGCAAAAAAGGGTTCCCCGAATGAAACAACAACACTTAAGGCTCGTATAGGAAATTTACGCTGAACAAAAAAGTTCCTATAAACATGGTTCCGGAAAAGCTTCGTTTTCGAGATATTTGCAAGTAAATAGTTTTTTGTGGTTATTTTCTTAACTTTGACGTTTTGTATGCATATATTTTATTTTTTAACAAATAAAATTTTATTTATTTAATGTCTGTATTTTAGGCCAGTTGTCAGGATTAAAGTATCCTTTGCTTATAAATTCTTAGGCCAGTTTCACACTGAGCAAAATTTTTTATGAGTTGGCAATGTTGTTTATGTGACATCAAATACAGTATAGCCCACAATGAAAGCTTTCACTCAAAGAAACGTCCCCCAATGTGAAACTTCCCTTAAGACAGTTTCATACTTTTAAAACCCTTAATTCTGTAGGGTTTGTTTTATCATTAATGCACAATTATTTTGGAGTTATGCATTTTATTAAATCAGCCTCCTTTGCTTTACCTCGACTGAAATTTCTTAGATAAAATATTAGAAGGAATAGTGCTGAACACAAAGAAGCCAATTATCGGATTTGGTGCTATCATAATATAAGGACAAGATAAGAGATGGTTACCTTGACAGAGCAGTGCTGTGTCTGGGTTGCCTTAAGACAGTTTTCCTTGCCCGTAGTGTTGTACTCTCCGGTGAGTATCTTGATGCAGTGCCAGTATGGAGGAGATCCAGTACAAGACACGCTCAGGTTCAACATGTCTCCGTGTCTTAGCCAGTAGTTACCCGCTACCTGCACATCCTTCACCTCAGCTAATACAAAAACAAACCAGTTTTTTACACTAGTCCAATAAATTGATACAACACAGTAAATTATTTTTTAATTTTTTGATTAGGCTCACAAAGCTGCCATAACCATCTACCTATCTATCTTTTTGTCATAGTAAATAAAACTCAAAGAGAAAATAATATTAAATCAATTAATCAGGTAAATTCCAGAAAACCAAGAGGGCAAAATCAGCAGCTCAATACAAAACAGTAAACAACAAAATAGCTAATATTCAATACAGTATGATTTTGACTTCTTTAGTCGGTCAACACTAGTTCAACTATATATCCAGTTATTTAGGGTTGAACCATCTTATCCCACTTCTTGACTTCCTTCGAATTTGGATTCTTAAAAAAAAAAAAGTTATGCCTTCCAAAAAGCTTGTCAAATCATATGGTTAGACTGGAATCCGGTACACTCTCAATCTCTTATAATTTACTTAAATCCCCCATCAGTTGGCTTCACAAATAATTGCATCCCTAGAAAAAGCTATTAGACTCCTTCGGTTAGATAGAACCTCAAATAATAAGATACTCAACTATGTCAAAAGCGTAAAAACGGTCTTCAACAGCTTAGGTCTTTAGAAGTTTAAGAGTTGAAGGATCTACACCTTAATAGCAAAAAAGTGCAATGTCATAGTCAAAAGTTGTGAGATATAGCTAAGAAAAAGTGACATTGAATTGAACCAGCAAAAACCATAAGATTTAATCTGCATTACTCACACCAACAAATAAATTATCTAACTTAAGGAATCCCCAGGAGAGAATAATATTTTTCTATATTATGTTTATAGAAGTTATGTTTCTACTTATGTTTACCTCTGACGGAGACGTCCTGTTGGAAGCAGCCATAAGGACTGTTAGGATCCGGTGGGGTACAGGTAGAGTTGAGGTTAAAGTCTGGCGGGATGGGAGTGACGGGTTTCTGTGTGGTTCCTGGAGTTATGGTCGTCGGTTCTACAGTAGTAGTATCACTGGACAAATTATTAAGAATAACATGCGGAGCGACTGTCGTCGTGGTAATGACAGGTACGCTGTGGTTCTTTGGTTGCGAAGCCATTACGTAAGCTTTAACTGTGACTTCCTTATCTAGAAACTTGGTATAATTGTAGGTATAGTTTAGGCCATTAGTAGACCCCATGTACGAGTAATTGAGGAACCAGTAGGACTGAATCTTGTCGTAACTGTCCGTAATAAACTGGAGGTCCGGCTTAGTAAGAACTATCCGGTGATCCACCAGATGACCACTAGATACAAAGTTGTTTTCCATCACAGTGTTATTCTGATAGAACTTGATCTCACCATTTAAAAAAGCTGCAACACATCCACAAAATATTAAACACGACATTTTTTAAATTTACAAAATAAAAAAAATAAAAATACCCAAAGAAGACAAATTGTACAAAGGATAAGATACACTGGGAGTTTTGCTTCTTAAAAGCAGAAAATATTATTATAATAATCACAATGTAAAAAAAAACAAAAAAAAACAATAAAGAAAAATATAAAAAATAGTCAGCCAATTAGTGTATTTCCTTGCGTCCTATGGCATATACTTAAATTATTTTTGCTTTTAAGACCCATTTTTGTAAATTAATTAAATTCCCCCCTTTTTTTTAAATAACCTGACAAAATGATTTATTTATTGTAATTAATATGGATGGGACCATCTGCATGCTACTTTCAACAAGCCATCCAAATTTCTAAAAATTGGATGACTACTTTTAAAGATAAAGGTGTTAATAAAAAAAAAAGGTTTTGGTGCATCTGAAAGAGAAACCAATAGGCACAGAGGTTAAAATTAACATGGGATTATGCCCTACCATCCAAATTTCTTTAAAATTGGACAAGGAGTTTTTAACATGTTGATGGCGGACCACGCTAAGGGAACCTGATGCTGTGGGGTCAATAGGACGGACCATGTTTCAGATTCTTTCTAACCAGATCATTTTGTTGATCACATTTTTGCAGTTCCTCACTCTCTCCTAGCTTTTTTTTTTTTTTCAGTTATTTAAAGATGGTTTCTTGTTTTATTTCCCAGCCCTTGTGTAGTGCCAAGCAAATGTTTGTCTGCCATGTTAGTTTGCTAAAATGTTGGAAAGACAGACAAGAGATCAAAAATATTCCCTTATGTCCTGGATTTTTGTCTTCAGAGACATAAACAAATGCCATTCTATAAAATGAACTCAATGCTTCTGTTACATTTAGTAAACTAGAAAGTAATAAAAATAAATTGAATAACAAGTACTTACGGGTAACATTAACTACTGTTTGCATACTGGCTATCCTCCACCATGATATGGTAAAGAGACTGACTCTGACCCAGACCTCATACCTTCCTGGACCACTTGAATTATAATTAATTGACCACGTAGACTGAGTTATGTTACCTCCAAACTAACAACAAACAACATTTAACAGATATAAAATCTCTTCACAAAACTTCTTTTTATAACATCATCCACATTTCAACAATATAAATTGATGTAAAGACATGAAATTTATCTACTGCGTCAATTTAAATTTAATTGTTTCCAACATGTATTATTTTATGAATGTACAAAATGGGTTTTACTCAGATTTAGGGAAAATGTCTCCTTTTACACGCTCTTATTTAACTTCACTTGTCTCAAAATCTTGAAATCTGAATTGGACCCACTTCCCAAACATTTACCTAGGAAGCTTAAATTTGCACAGCTCATCTATTTCCGATGACAATACAATAATCAGTCATTAGTTTTACAAAATGGTTTGTTTTATTTATATGGACAAATTTTGGCTCTAATATTCAATTTTTTTTTAAATGCAATTAAATATTGTTAAAGATATATGAGAAGACACTGAGATACTGGATACTTTATATTTAAGCAAAGAATATTTTATAACACACATCACTTATAAAAAAATATGAATTAATAATAATCTGACATTTGACAGATATATATTTTAAAAAATATTTCATTTGTTTTTCCAACAAATATTTTCCCTGTCAAACATATAACTCTGTGGAAAAAATTAAATATCTACAAAAGCGTGTCATCAAACAATTTTAAAATTACTTGTTACATAAATTTAATCTATTTTTTTATTTTTTTATTTTTTACCTCTGCTTTATGCATGGGGACATCGTTGTCCTCCCATTCAAAATGAAATTTACCGTCAGGTACACTTCCGTCATCTTCATACAGTGTTGCCACTAGAGTAACGGTTGCCCCTGTCACTACGGGACCATTGTGAGTCAGATTCACATAGTGGCTCTCCGCTATTAACAAACAAAACAAAAAAAATTAATGTCAATTGTCATAAATTAATGATAATCATATTATAGAACTAATATAATATTAGGCTGTAATAATAATAGAGTATAATATATAATAGAGTATAATATATAATATAATAGAGGAGTAGGTACAATCCCAAGGGTAAGTACTACTATTATCATGTTAGATTCAGAGAAAACTGTAAGTCGAATCAGGGAAACTTGAAGAAGCAGCAGAATTAGCCATTAGCAAATTAGCTGATTCCTCTGCTGACAATAAAAAAACGTATGTCCAGATAATTTGAAAAAAAAAAAATACAACTGTTAAGTGGTTCTTGGTAGATAGTGGAACCAATGTATCAACCGTATCAGCCAATGTATATAACCTGTGACTAAATTGGATAGAACAGAGAGTACAATCAAGCTGCAAGTATACAGTGAAAAGTGTTTAAATTCAGACAATTTTCCACTTTAGCACCCCCCCTTGATTTTAAACAATGGTCTGCCCGACAAAAGATTCAAAGGTTTGTGTGTTAGCCTCACCAAGACATCGAGACTCCTGGAGCAGTTTTATATTTAATAGGCAGTTTTATAGTTAAGGCCCGTGCCCGGTTCCTCCATTAAATCTAATTAAATAAACTAATAAATAGAGAAACAAATATTGAGCAAGTGGGCTGTATTAATATTCAAATAAAAGCTAATAATATTGAATAAAAGCTTAATATACTAAAAAAAAAAAAAAAGCCTTAATTTTTGGCTTTTTTTAACTACATTTATAATCCCCAGTAAAAACATAAAAACAATTTATTGCGTTTAAATCTTAAATCCTTATCTATATATTCCTTTTTCTTAATAGTTGATTAGACTAAGGGATATGACTATTATATACACAAGTGTGATATTCCTTTGTGCCAAGGTACATTAGAATAAATATCCCTTCGTCTTAATAGTAATTTAGACTAAGGAATAGTGGCATATTATGCTACTCTGTATAATGTTTCTTTGTCTAAATAACGATTACACATAGAGATAAAGGGGGGTGCTAAAGTAAAAAAAGTACCAAAATTCAAAAGTACGGCATAAAGGTTCTTACTGTTGACATAGGTAGATTTCAATGGTCGTTTATTGTTCCAAGAACAAAACGTACATTATTTGAGCTGATTTTTTAAACATTTTAACTCATATGGTTATAACTTATCAGTGTTTTAATTATAGCAGGAAAAGTCTGTGACTAATTGTAAAATGTTATGACCAATTAATGTTTTGTCATCGATAATCACAGCAAAGATGAAACAAGAGAGATAAAAACAAACTACAGTAGAGTCTTGATAGTCCGAGCTCCAAATGTGGAATGGAAAGGGAGCAGCTTCCCTGAAGTGTACACATTAGGACAGGACAGTGTTAATACTAATAGAGATGAATCTATATAGTTTCATGGAATCCCTTTCCTATCTATTGAGGAAAAAGGGATATTTGCATTTACTTAAAGACATAGAAATTTGGCACTTCTGTATATAAAAGTGGCAATTTCCTTCAATTTTAGTCTTGATCGAATCTTCATTGTTCAGTTCAGCCACCCTGACAAGCTTACTATGCCAGGATAGATGCCTTATTGCTAAAATTAGGATTAGTTTCCAGCAATTGGATCTATAATTCTAATTCAACTAACTCTACAGTAGGAAATATTTCTAAACTTTGTCACATGCTTTTTTTTTTAATTATATTATTTTGATGTAGGTAAATAAAGAGGCTTTCATAGTTGTTGTTTTTTTAAAAAAAATATTACCTCGACTACATGATAAACAAAATAGTATTTATTAAAATACAAAATATGGATATGTTCCTACATAATAGAAGTTTACTAGATTACGGGTCATGCAAATACATTCTTAAAAATCACTATGAAGGTTAAAGCTTTTATCTAATTTATTGTTTACGGCCGGGAAAGTTGTCCGTGAATTCAATTTGTTCGCTTTTACTAGCACAGTTTCGCAAGTGTGACGAATCAAAACATTCTGCTGCCAATGTACTAATCTCGACTTCGACGAATAGATTACACCAATCGAGCATTTCAGAGTCAATTTGTTGAACATTTGTACAAATCTCCACAAATAATAGTTGAAAATCTATTCCATGACTCACCGTAGGACAGGCAGGAGAGCACTGCAGCCCAAAACAGGCGCATTTGACTCGGCTTTAACTCAAATTAACATTTATGACGCATTAAAGAAACTATTGACTAATTGAGAGAGATAATAAAAAAACTAACACCGATCCTTCTCATCTAATAAAATGAATTTTAAATTGAGTGCAATGCAAAATTCTTTAACTATTCACTTGGTAACTCCAAAGAGAAACACAGGAAATAAAAACAAGTTCTCTTCTCTGTATATCTGTCAGCTGCTTTTGACGGCCACTAAATAAAATATGAACCAGGCTGTCTAACATTAAAAAGAACTAAAACTAGGGACTTTTTATCTAAACAAGATAACTTCATAAAATACAGCTCTCTGTTTAGATATTGAAGGATCTTATAAAGTAGGGATGGGGAACTAAGCGAAAAAAGTGTCGCCACCAAGGATCTTATAAAATAGGGATGGACCATGTGACGTCACTAAACTGTCATTTTAGCGCTCCTTGTGACAAGAACCTCAACTAAACTTGCAAACGTTTTCTATTGTTTTTCAAAGGCACCACTTGTTTTTCCCCTTTTATTGTAATTTCATTTACTTTGTTAATTAGTCTGTAATTGTTAAATAGTGTTAGTTTAGTTTTTTAAATTAAAAATTAATTTTTAAAATTTTAAATCAGTAACTTTCGAGGCTATTTCTGATTAAACTATGAAAAATATACAAATATGTAATTAGCATTTTTAGATGCTTTTTAGTTAACTTATCAGAAAAAAATGAGGGACCAGAGGAAGAGGAAACCTCGTTCTTCAAAGAGCCATATTGACCCTTTGTAGGGCGAAATCAAGTAATTTAACATTTGTTCATTTTATATTCTCTAAACATAATAACTTACTGAAGAAGGTATTTTAGAATCACAATTTGTGTAGTAAGAGACATCAAGGGATGTGCTACGCGAGCGTGACACATAGGAACTGTTCCAACATCAGACATTACGTCAAAGAGATGTTGGCTCGGCATTATGCCATGTCTGCGTTGTTTTGTCGAGTCCGACTCATCAGTACTCATATTTTAGAATCTTTTACTAATAATTTAGATAGTCTGGCTCAACTTTTTGAGTTTAATTTTGTACTTTTTAAACCTGGGACAAATATGTAGAAAGTGAAACTCCCTTAAATTTTAGATGAGATGGCTTAGGTTCAACTCCCAGTGGAACCTCATTTACATATATAAACAGGTTGAAAATAGAGAGCGTTATATCAAATTAGGCATGAGGATTTAAGATTTAAACTCAATAAATGATTGTTTTTGCTGGGGATTATAAATGTACTTAAAAGAAGCAAAAAATTGAGGATTTTTTTTTAGTATATTAAGCTTTTATTCATATTTGAATATTAATAGCTCACTTGCTCATTATTAGTTTTTTATTTATTAGTTTATTTAATTAGATTTCATGGAGGAACCGGGCACGGGCTCTAACATTAAAGCCTTTCCTTATGAACAAACCCGGTCAAAACAGGTCACCCTAGTTCATACTCAATCGCAGGCAAACCTCCATTCCAAAAAAAAATATTTTTCCCTCATTGTGGTTAGTATTATTATATAGTATATTACCCTATGATCGTGGCCTTCTGTGCTGGAAAACCAAAAGTTTGGAAACTTGATGGAACAGACCCTCAAATATACCTACCTTAAAGTTTTTTAATTTTTCCGAGCTTCCTCCATATTATTTTTTTATGTCCTTGTCCGCCCGCCCATAGACATTGTCGACTTCATAGTCAACAACAGTGTTAATTTACATCAACACCAGCTGTATGGTCTAGTTGAAAACGTGACATGGAAGCTGTGTGAGAAAGAGAAACACCTCCTCACCTGAATAGAACAGCAGCTATCCTGCTTTAACTAAGCACTCTGTCTAATGAGGGACTAAGTTGACAGACTCCCAGGGATTGCCACTCACTTCCTGGGAGTCTGACAGCCTGCTTAGGGTTTTGTATAACCGCAATTACCCGTGGACCATAATATGTTCTACAGTTTCGGTCTTTATATTTAAATTCAATGTAAGTAGGAAATCTAGGGATTAAGGAATTCAAAATGAATATACACTGTAACAAATATAATTTTAATATTTATTTTTCAGTGAAAAAATAAATAAATGAATCATTAACAACTTTAACATTAGAATTGTCCAGTTTCATAACAGTTAATGTATTTTTAAAACTTGAATATTACTTCAAATCAGAAAAATAAATAATTATTATTTTAAAAAAGGGAACAATATTATCACAGATAAGAAAATCTTACAAAATAAATGAATTTTGAATCAGCCATTTCTACCAACAAGAATGTTTTTACCAATCCTGCAAACAAGAAGACAACAAGGATTAATCTCAAAAAACAATATTAATATTGTCTATATTAAATATCTTGTTTAAATAATTGAGGGGTCACAATTGCTCTGGACAACCAAAGGGTCTCCTATCAAAGAGTTAAACAGCATCAGAGGGGGTTACATCTTGGAACGGTGACAATCTGAGTCCAATTCCTGGACCAGAACCCCTATCCCCTCAGTTTTCACCAAGCATTACTATATTATGTAAAGTGGCATAATACTGGTACTACTAACTGGTAGCACATGCCAATTTTAATAATTCTATAGCTGATATGAAGCAATATAAGCCACTGTATGTCTGGTTGAACACCAACTACATGAAACTCAAGGCGGGTTCAGGCCAAACAGAAGTACAACCGATTAGCTCTTTACCTAAGGCAGATCAGCAAAAAAGCTATCGAGTAAAACAGGAGTACCTTCATGTGCTTTACAGACCTGGAGAAGGCTTTTCGATAGAGTACCCTGGGAGATGATTTGGAAGGGGCTGGAAAGTGCGCATGTCAAAAGCCGCAACCTTCAGAGATAACCTGCAAGTTGACTCGTTAAAAAACATGGTGGCTTCAAACCAATTAAGATGGTTTGGTCACATGAGTAGAATGAAGGAGGAGCGCTGTCCCAAGCAAGCATTTGAAGCAAGACCACAAGGCAATAGACTAGATGAAGACTTATTTAGGAAGACAACGTGAGAATCGCACTTCAAGAGCAAAGAGCATAACTTTAAAAATGTCCAGTAAACATACAAATTTTTGCTTGAAAATTTGTTTATATATCAATATCCTACCTCTAGTATTAAGCACATGGTGACCACTTAAAATGTGGTCATCCGTGCAATCAAATGTGGTCATCCATCTCAGTCACATATAATTGTACTTCCTGGAATACTTGACTTGACTTGACTTAGTTCCTGTTACTCCTATAGGAGCATAGGGCATCCAGGAGAATCCGCCACCCATCTCGATCCATAGCCAGGTTCCTGATTTCACCCCAGGATTTTCCAATTTGTCCAGCCTCCTTTTCCACTGTTCTTCGCCATGTCCCTTTCGGCCTACCTCTTCTCCTTGCACCCTGTGGGTTCCACTCCAAAGCCTTTTTTTCAATGGCTCCATCAGGTTTTCTCAAGGTGTGTCCCAACCATCTCCATTTCCGTTCTTGGATCTGTCTATCCATAGGGGCCTGTCCAGTAAGTCTCCATAACTCTTCATTTGTGATTTTTTCTGGCCACCACACATCCATGATGCGCCGAAGACATCGGTTTACAAAAACCTGCAGTTGAGAGGTGATTTTAGCATCTACTCGCCATG
>KZ651946.1:196952-213942 GCA_001010745.2 Gerris buenoi | reverse complement strand
AAGTAGTATAGTTGTTCAGATCTGTGACATCAAATTATTTTATCCTTCCTGTCTCTTGTTTATAAAAAAAATTGCTGGACTGAAAGTTCAATCAACACCAAGTCTATCTCTTATTATCACACACGATGTTTTTTATCACTTAGGTCTATCACTTAAAAACTACCTATAAATGAACTCAACTTATTAGCATTAATGCTAAATGAACTCTACATTTAAATACTAGAAAAACGTAGTTCAAGTTGAATAAAATATTTTGTTTATAAAAAAGTTGACAGAAGGTTACTCCGGGATCTCGTTAAATAGTTAATCGCTTCCGTTTCCACATTACTCGCACATTACAATAATAATTACTCTAGCATAACACAGTAAAAAGAAAAGTTATAGTCTTTTGTGACATCAAATTATTTTATCTTGCCTCTGTTAATCAAAAACTTGCAGGACATAAGTTCCACTAAAACATCGTATCCGTATCTCTTATCACACGATGTTTTCATCACTAAGTTTATCACTTAAAAAACTACCTTTGTTATTTAGTGTAGATACAGCAATAATTCTAAATGAACTCTGCATTTAAATACTAGAAAAACAATAGTTCATTTTGAATAAAATATTCTGTCCATAAAAAAGTTAGAAGAGATAGAAAAGATAGGTTACATCGGGATCTCGATAAATAATTTGTCACTTTTACTTGACCCGCACAATACAATAATAAATAATATATTCTAGCATCCATTAAACCTGGGTTTTTAAGCGGTGCGGATGGAGATTTGAAAAATTATTTATTTTGGACGACTTGCTGAGCCCGCACTACATGAGTGTGTTGTGTTTAGCTCGTTTCTAGCTGCGTATAGACGGGGCCCCAACAAAGTGTCCTTAACCGGATAAGGATATGCTTCTAAGTATCTTTAAGACTTTCATACTGCCAGGGACCACCGTCTACTCAGAGTGTTGGAAGTCTTATGACTGCTTAGAAGACGAAGGGTTTCGACTCCTCGCCACTGACCATTCCTTCCGTTTCGAGAACCTTGACAGTGGTGGCATATTGAGTGTTGTCAAAAGCTCCATGCCGAAGCATACCGCCAGTGATCAGTTTGATTCATACCTGGGAGAGTATCTATGGCGAAGGACTCATTCTGATACTGATGATATGAACAAGAAATTCTGGGAGGCAGTGAAGCTGGTTAACCCTCCCCCATCCCGAGATCCACCGCCAGCAGAGGCCGAGGATGATTAATTCATCAAATAAGGTTAAATAGCAGCTAGCTTTAGCACCTTTATGATTTATACATTTGGGGGATTATTTTTATGAATACAAATCTTTATTCAGTATTTCTCCAAAATACTAAATTTGTTTTTTGGGAAACAGTGTTTGATTTTTAATTTCTTGTTGCAAAGTAATATGAAGTTAAGTATTGGCAGGGGCTCCACTTTTGCTATTAACATAACTGGTTTGTAGTACTTTTTATGTATATTCTTCGATTAATTAAAAACAAGTCAGCTAAATATTCTTAGTAGGAATGGGACAAACAGTTTCACAAGTGGAACGAGTTACAACATTTTGTTCTAAACCAATGACTAGTTATTTTGGGAACATTTGATTTAATGTTCCAAAAAAGCAGTTTCTCTTTCACTTCAAGTTTTCCATTGCCCAGTCTCTCCAGATTTATTATTTCCATTGCTTTGGTATTTTAATTTCAACCAAGTAAAAAGTATGAAAAAAACTATTTCATTCCAGCTTCCAGCTTGTCTGAATCTGGAACTAATTTTGCTCGAAACTTGGACTTTCGTTTGCTCGGAACTTGGACTTTCATTTGCTCGGAACTTGGACTTTCGTTTCAAGGAAACGAGTTAGTTACTTGGTATTGTTGATGTTTTATTGTTCCAGTTTCCTAGTAGCTAACTCGTTACATTACCTTTGTTTCATCACTTTATAACATACTAATTAACCATTGTTATTAGCTTTTTCATCATAATTTACTTAAGTTTGCAACAAGCTTTTCAACCTAAGAAACAAGCTTTTCTTACCTAAGAAGTTTTTTATATATATATATATATATATATATATAAAAAACTTCTTAGGTAAGAAAAGCTTGTTTCTTAGGTTGAAAAGCTTGTTGCAAACTTAAGTAAATTATGATGAAAAAGCTAATAACAATGGTTAATTAGTATGTTATAAAGTGATGAAACAAAGGTAATGTAACGAGTTAGCTACTAGGAAACTGGAACAATAAAACATCAACAATACCAAGTAACTAACTCGTTTCCTTGAAACGAAAGTCCAAGTTCCGAGCAAATGAAAGTCCAAGTTCCGAGCAAACGAAAGTCCAAGTTTCGAGCAAAATTAGTTCCAGATTCAGACAAGCTGGAAGCTGGAATGAAATAGTTTTTTTCATACTTTTTACTTGGTTGAAATTAAAATACCAAAGCAATGGAAATAATAAATCTGGAGAGACTGGGCAATGGAAAACTTGAAGTGAAAGAGAAACTGCTTTTTTGGAACATTAAATCAAATGTTCCCAAAATAACTAGTCATTGGTTTAGAACAAAATGTTGTAACTCGTTCCACTTGTGAAACTGTTTGTCCCATTCCTACTAAGAATATTTAGCTGACTTGTTTTTAATTAATCGAAGAATATACATAAAAAGTACTACAAACCAGTTATGTTAATAGCAAAAGTGGAGCCCCTGCCAATACTTAACTTCATATTACTTTGCAACAAGAAATTAAAAATCAAACACTGTTTCCCAAAAAACAAATTTAGTATTTTGGAGAAATACTGAATAAAGATTTGTATTCATAAAAATAATCCCCCAAATGTATAAATCATAAAGGTGCTAAAGCTAGCTGCTATTTAACCTTATTTGATGAATTAATCATCCTCGGCCTCTGCTGGCGGTGGATCTCGGGATGGGGGAGGGTTAACCAGCTTCACTGCCTCCCAGAATTTCTTGTTCATATCATCAGTATCAGAATGAGTCCTTCGCCATAGATACTCTCCCAGGTATGAATCAAACTGATCACTGGCGGTATGCTTCGGCATGGAGCATTTGACAACACTCAATATGCCACCACTGTCAAGGTTCTCGAAACGGAAGGAATGGTCAGTGGCGAGGAGTCGAAACCCTTCGTCTTCTAAGCAGTCATAAGACTTCCAACACTCTGAGTAGACGGTGGTCCCTGGCAGTATGAAAGTCTTAATGATACTTAGAAGCATATCCTTATCCTTTGTTTCAACTACCTTCATAAAACATTTATTACTGTCCCTTTCTACGCCACTGAAAATCCATTTGCCGAGACTACACTTGCGCTTTCTGAATTTACACTCGACTAATTCCACATCCACACCCTCGCCACCAATCGGATCATTCATTTTCATACAGGCAAACATACATACTTCCCTAAAGAAATTACGCCAATCACACAGAGTACGCTCCGAAACACGCACCTCTTTCATAATGTACTTCTGCGGTAGCTGGTTGACAAAATAGTAGGTCATAATCAATATGTCGATCATATTTAACTTGCTCTTTGCAAACCAGCTACCACGTCTTACCGAACGCCTCATCTGATGGCGCCCGGGATCCTTGAACGCTCTACACAACCACTCGTATCCGTCACTCAGCTCGGACTTCTTAACTAAAACCATACTTTTTTCACACACAGGACATTCGTAATTACTCGCAATCAAACCTATATCCATACAAAAACGCAAAACATTCATTTTTCCCAAATCAAATTCACTTCCACTCTGTAGGGTCAAACCGAACAAAAACCTAGCATCAATCACAACAGACATTCTCAAACGCTAAGGAACAAAAAAGGCAATGTGGAGTTGAGGAAAAAAAGAGTGACAAACTCGAGTTTCTAAACGAGTAATGTGAGCAAATTAGAAAAAAAAAAAACCGGCACCGGCACTCTCAACAAAAAAGTTGACTGAGCGACTATAACTTTAAACGTGATCAAACAAATTGAAGCAGCAATGTAACAAGTGAAAAGTGCGGCAAGCTAACGCTAAAGCCAAATTACCTACGACCGACTACCTACAGACTACAAGGGCCACTGTAAACTGTGCTGTGCTGAAATATGATGAATATGTCAATAGCAGTATCAAAAGTATATGTAGTGATAGATTAGTAGGCCGGTTAATCCGAGGGTTGGTTAAAAAGGGTTACACTGAATCAGAATACTATAAAGGAGACCCCTCTCACCTATTGTGTCAACGAATCAACCTGCTGGTTGATTTGTTGACACAATAGGTGCCTATTTATTGTTTGGAAAGATTTCTTAGTAAGACTTAACATACTTCTAGTAAGTCAGAGGGTACATTAATAAATATTTGGGATTGCCTCCTTCTAGTAAAATTTTCCCAGGTGCCCTAAAATTGTCTCATTTGATGCAGCCACTTAAGGCAAAGCTACAAAGAATACACATCTCATTTATTATTAAATATTGTTAAAGAATATACACATAAAAAACACTACAAACCAATTCTGTCTGCAGCAAAAATAATAGTGGAACTGCTGCCAATATCTAAATTTATATCATCCTTCTCCTGCAATAAGAAATCAGAACAAAAAATAGTTAAAAATCACACACAGTGTTTCTCAATAAATAAAATAAAGAACTTGGCTTTGTATAGCCGGAGTAAAATGTAACATTTGTAATTCAATTTTATACAAATCTTTCAAAACATTGTTTTGAATTAGAAAAAGATAAAAACTATTTAAACAAAACAAAAAGGTAACTATTTAGGAAAACATAAGTAAACATAAAGTTCCATCCAACTGTAGTGACCAACCAAAAATGATCACCTTAAGCAGGTCACAGTACTCAAATAGGGATTAAGCAAAAAATGGAAAGAGTTAAGTGAAATTGGAATGGGCTGTTATTAATATATTAGTGTTAATATTATTTTTATACGCCGGGGGAGAGTGACGTCACTTACGTACGAAATAAGACTTTTATTAAATTAATTCCTAATAAGGATATAACTTACTAACNATAAAAGCTAAAAAAAATCTAACCGTAACCTACCCTACAAACGGCTTTTAATTGTCCATTTAAATAAATACAATACACGAAAAAACTAACTAAAATTAAACTAACACTATTTAACAATTTTTTTTTTAAACTGTTATAAACAATTTCAAATTGAAATTTTTGAAGTTTAATCACGGCTAAAGTAAAGGTTTTAGGGGGGAAAAATACAAGAGTAAATTTCTTATTTTAGGGTAAAAAATAAAAGTTTAACGGTATTTTGTACAAATTTTTATTTGGTTGCTATAGCATCACACGTAGTCATTTTACTTTCGCAACTGAAAGTGAAAATAAAAATATTTTTTTAAACCTATTTTTAATTTTTGAGTTTAAAATTTTCTCTCTCTCTCAAAGCCTTATTTTAGCATCAATCAAGCGTTGAAAATTTCAGTTATATAATTTCAACTGGCCTCCATTTTGAAATGGCGGATGATAAGAAGCTCTGGTTTGCGGCAAATGTTTTCTTTTTCAAGGCCTTTCCAAATATGTATCACAGTATAGGGGTTCCAATTTGAAATTTTAAAGTTGAATCCAATATGGCGGCAACCAAAATGGTGGGAAATTGGGTCCCACCAAAAACAGAAGTTTTTTATGCATGTTAATGGCAACAAACCTCCAGTTTCATATCTCTAATATTGACGGAGATAATTAACCGTTGCCAAACTTTTGCCACACCCTGTATATGCTATGTACAGAAACAAAAAAAAGTATAATGAGGTATGAGTTTTATGCATAAATAATATACATATTATATTTATATTAAATAGGAAATTCAGTGATCATCTCCGATATTTTAGGCATCTGGGAGCCTAAACAAATATTCAAAGCTCTTGACACTCCAGGAATGCATAGAAAGCTGGTACAACTTGTAGATATAAGACTCAATGAAAAATACATTGAACAAACTTATAATTGTAAAAGATACTCGGATCTAGAGATCTTCTTCATAATGAAATTTGACGAAGAGATGAATTTTTCATCCAATAAAAATCCGTGTGAGTGAGTGGCCTGAGCCTAAAGTAATTGGACTTGGGCCAGTAACTTAAGGCCTATGGCTTGTAGCATTAACCTGGGGCAAGGACTAGGAAAAGTAGGTACCTGTACCTACTTGTACTCCACAAATATACGAACTGAACAAAAAGTGAACTATCTCAACAGCATTAGAAAGAAGTATATTCTATAACAATACTAACAACCTTTTAGTTGCTTTGTTCCTAAAGGAGTTCAATCACCTTAACAAGTTGAACAATTACGTTTTGAAATATGTACCAATATGGCATTAGAAATGTGACGACTAACAAAGGAAATGGCCTTAATGTTCACTTATATATAATAATAAAAACATGTTTTATTTTAATATTTCACAAATGATATAATACACTAAATTGCTTACATGGTTACTCATGGCATTTTGCCGTCTGAGAGAGTTGGCTCTAATAACAAAAACATAATAAAAAGTTGTTAAATTCTTAAATTATAGTATAATGGGGACTTAAAATAGAAACCTACACTAACATAAACCTAAATAATTGAAATTTACTTGTAAATATACATTATATATAATATCTATTCTTGGTTCTGTCTAAAATAAATTATCTTGATCTCTTAAAATTAAAGTGACAATGTTTTGAAAAGAAATAACAGTGCATTAAAAATTAATGTGAATAGGTTTAAAAATTAAACAAGTAACAACTGTATAATGATACATTAAAAAATGTATAGCAATAAGCAAAAATGTACAACAATAACCTTAAAATTCAAAATGTTTTGATTCCTATAAACTACACAATTGTCTAAGCTTTCTTAGATAAATTAATATATTGATATAAATAATAAATGGAAAATATTTGATCCGTGTTTTCTATTTTTTTAATTTTTTGTTTTTAGAGATTCCACCCTACATGACCATGCATATTATAGATACTTTAAAAGTGGGTGCAACTGTGTATTACAATTTAATAGAGNATATATAATAATAAAAACATGTTTTATTTTAATATTTCACAAATGATATAATACACTAAATTGCTTACATGGTTACTCATGGCATTTTGCCGTCTGAGAGAGTTGGCTCTAATAACAAAAACATAATAAAAAGTTGTTAAATTCTTAAATTATAGTATAATGGGGACTTAAAATAGAAACCTACACTAACATAAACCTAAATAATTGAAATTTACTTGTAAATATACATTATATATAATATCTATTCTTGGTTCTGTCTAAAATAAATTATCTTGATCTCTTAAAATTAAAGTGACAATGTTTTGAAAAGAAATAACAGTGCATTAAAAATTAATGTGAATAGGTTTAAAAATTAAACAAGTAACAACTGTATAATGATACATTAAAAAATGTATAGCAATAAGCAAAAATGTACAACAATAACCTTAAAATTCAAAATGTTTTGATTCCTATAAACTACACAATTGTCTAAGCTTTCTTAGATAAATTAATATATTGATATAAATAATAAATGGAAAATATTTGATCCGTGTTTTCTATTTTTTTAATTTTTTGTTTTTAGAGATTCCACCCTACATGACCATGCATATTATAGATACTTTAAAAGTGGGTGCAACTGTGTATTACAATTTAATAGAGCCAAATACTAATCGAATGTTAAATTTTTTTTGTGTGTGAAATATTGATTTTCTTAATTCACAGAGTTGGGGACGAGCAAAAAATGGAAAACCTGTTCCTCTTCAGCCAGATTGCACATGACATTTATTTTCCTTATCATCGTTTCACCTTCTACTGTTCACTTAGTTTCAGATGTATTTTGATATTACAAACTTATTTTTCATCTAATGTTTGTGTCTCATTAGAAAAAAAAGAATTCTTAATAGTTTTTCGTTTATGAAAGTGTAGTTTCAACCAAAAAAAAAAATTTCCTTTTCTACCTATGTTAGTCAGAAAAATGAAAGTTTAGTAATACCAGCCATCCACTTACCATAAGCATTTCAGGGTATATAAAAAAGAAGAACAGTCATTTATAGAAAAATAAAAAAAAAACTCTTCTATTTACATATAAGGTTAAATACAGATAGTTAATATGCTCTAGCTAAAAAATTCAAGTGAACTTGGTTATAATTTTACAAGAGTTTGGTTTGCTGACACATAAGCTTTAAGGTCTATTTATGTTTGACCATAGTGTCACATATATTTAACATGTAGAGTACTCAGAGGACAGGCTGTGTCCAGTACAGACCATTTATGCTTTACGGACCATTCACCACGTTCATGCTCCGCCCCGTCCAAAGCTAAACAAGAGGGTGAGGATGAGTGAGACTCGTGAAATGTCTGTGGCTGTTCAGTTTTAGAGCTGTTTCTACTCTAGCAGAGGACTTAACATAAAAAAGTTTATTTCTTATTTTTACAACTTTCAAGGGCATAAAAACGAGGTGATTGATAAAAAATAAAAAAAATCCTTAAAATTACCAGCAGAACTTTGCTATATGTACAAAAGCCACCAAATAATTCCTACAATTATTATTTCAATTTATAAGTTATGGAAGAAAAATTACCAAAAGATGTTATTTTTTACGGTATAGGTATTTTTGGACTTGACTTTGTCCCTTTCCCAGTAAACTTGCCCAGCTGGACAATCTGATTTCTCCCACACTGTGCGTTTTAGAGCAGCACGGGGCACTTTAGGTCTTAACAGAATCTCTCGTCTTGATCCAACCATAATAGAAATAAAGCTATATGAAGTTAGGACAAATGACGAACAAAAGAAGGCTGAGGTATAAAATCCATTTGTCGTTTACTCGTTCTGCTAAACAAAATAAACATACAATTGTATTATTATCAACTTTTACTGGTTAAATACATACAATTAATTATCTTAATAAATTGAAAATATTAGGCTCCCAGAGATGAAGTTCTAGGTATTTCCATGATAACACATTCAGGTGTTATTGCTCTTAATTAGGACAGCAATTCCAAAAGGATTTTTTTTTTTTTTTTTTAAATGGCTTTGGTTGACTAGTCTATAAAATTTGGGAGATCAGACTGTAAAAATGTTCCCTTTGACAGAATGCTATTAGCCTGTTCATTGGTTTATTTTAAGTTTCCTCTCCAGAATTTAAGGTGTGCTCTCAAAAGATCATACATCTACAATTTAGTAGCCTGGGCATCAGATATCCTTTAAAAAATAAAAGTTTCCTAGTCTTGTACAGCCTGCTGCAGACTGATTGACCAGTGTTAGTAGTCGTCAATGTTTGGCATGATTTCTTACTCAGTCAATACATACTTCTTGTAAGTCAGAGGATTCAATTAATNATAACATACTAATTAACCATTGTTATTAGCTTTTTCATCATAATTTACTTAAGTTTGCAACAAGCTTTTCAACCTAAGAAACAAGCTTTTCTTACCTAAGAAGTTTTTTATATATATATATATATATATATATATAAAAAACTTCTTAGGTAAGAAAAGCTTGTTTCTTAGGTTGAAAAGCTTGTTGCAAACTTAAGTAAATTATGATGAAAAAGCTAATAACAATGGTTAATTAGTATGTTATAAAGTGATGAAACAAAGGTAATGTAACGAGTTAGCTACTAGGAAACTGGAACAATAAAACATCAACAATACCAAGTAACTAACTCGTTTCCTTGAAACGAAAGTCCAAGTTCCGAGCAAATGAAAGTCCAAGTTCCGAGCAAACGAAAGTCCAAGTTTCGAGCAAAATTAGTTCCAGATTCAGACAAGCTGGAAGCTGGAATGAAATAGTTTTTTTCATACTTTTTACTTGGTTGAAATTAAAATACCAAAGCAATGGAAATAATAAATCTGGAGAGACTGGGCAATGGAAAACTTGAAGTGAAAGAGAAACTGCTTTTTTGGAACATTAAATCAAATGTTCCCAAAATAACTAGTCATTGGTTTAGAACAAAATGTTGTAACTCGTTCCACTTGTGAAACTGTTTGTCCCATTCCTACTAAGAATATTTAGCTGACTTGTTTTTAATTAATCGAAGAATATACATAAAAAGTACTACAAACCAGTTATGTTAATAGCAAAAGTGGAGCCCCTGCCAATACTTAACTTCATATTACTTTGCAACAAGAAATTAAAAATCAAACACTGTTTCCCAAAAAACAAATTTAGTATTTTGGAGAAATACTGAATAAAGATTTGTATTCATAAAAATAATCCCCCAAATGTATAAATCATAAAGGTGCTAAAGCTAGCTGCTATTTAACCTTATTTGATGAATTAATCATCCTCGGCCTCTGCTGGCGGTGGATCTCGGGATGGGGGAGGGTTAACCAGCTTCACTGCCTCCCAGAATTTCTTGTTCATATCATCAGTATCAGAATGAGTCCTTCGCCATAGATACTCTCCCAGGTATGAATCAAACTGATCACTGGCGGTATGCTTCGGCATGGAGCATTTGACAACACTCAATATGCCACCACTGTCAAGGTTCTCGAAACGGAAGGAATGGTCAGTGGCGAGGAGTCGAAACCCTTCGTCTTCTAAGCAGTCATAAGACTTCCAACACTCTGAGTAGACGGTGGTCCCTGGCAGTATGAAAGTCTTAATGATACTTAGAAGCATATCCTTATCCTTTGTTTCAACTACCTTCATAAAACATTTATTACTGTCCCTTTCTACGCCACAGAAAACCCATATGCTGCGACTACACTTGCGCTTTCTGAATTTGCACTCGACTAATTCCACATCCACACCCTCGCCACCAATCGGTTCATTCATTTTCATACATGCAAACATACATACTTCCCTAAAACAATTACGCCAATCACAAACTGTATGCTCTGAGACACTTAACTCACGCATAATAAAATTTTGCGATATTTTATTAATGAATAAGTAGTTCATAATTAATATCTCGACAATTTTAAGTCTGCTACTCTGAAACCAACTGCCACGCCTCACTGACCGCCTCATCTGGTGACGCCCGGGATTCTTCAAAACTCGACACATCCACTCATAACCATCACTAATTTCGTTTGCCTTAACTAAACGCATATTGCTTCCACACTTAGGACATTCATACACTCTCGTAATTAAACCTACATCCATACAAAAATCTAAAACACTCATTTTCCCCTCATCAGTATCACTCTGTGATAATAATCCATACAGAAACTTCAAATCAACCTTAACATCCATTCTGAAACTAGGCTAGAAGTAAAAGAAAAAGCTGGCCCTTCAGAGGATAATAATTGTTCGAAGTAAAAGTGACTCAGGAGTGAATTTAAAATAAAAACTGTAGTAAATTTGTGTTTAGATAATTCGAAGAACAAACTGAAATAGAACAAGAACAAAAAGCAGCACAACAAAAGTTTAGTACTTTTCTTTGGTAGAACTGCAGTTCTACCAAAGTTTAATTAAGTTATCACGGAAACTTTAAAAAACCGCGTGAATTTTAAGTAGGAACAAAAACAAACTTGATCTTCTTGATCTTCTACTGATGTAGTTCTTCTTGAAGAAGATGAAGAAGAAGAAGACAAACAGAATGAATCAAGAGGAAATATTTAGGTTTTATCAGTGAAGGTTATCGAATGGAATATCATTCTTTGATTTGATTACAAATACAAATGCGCTATTTATTTATTGAAAGAATCGATCATTTTTGAGAAAAAAAAATGTTGTGCAGTTGTTTAAGGTTTGTTTCTAAAGGTTTAGGTCGGGGTTCGTTCCACAGTGGCGTGTTTAAGCGTAATTATCTCTCGGCGGCGTTCCAGTGCCAGGATTCCTGGAGAAAAAGATTAGAGACTCCTTTGTTGAAAAAATGCGTTTTAGAAGATTTCTACTACGAATTAGACAATAAACACAGTCAGAACGAGGACATAGCTCCGATAGACGTGGACATATTCGTGAACGCGACCACAGACCGGTCACACTTGGACGAAATGCAAGATCTCGTTCACAAGTTGAGACTGAGCCGGGAAGCCTGTAACATACTCCCTTCCACCCACCACGCTTTGATCAGAGCTCTTCTAGACTGTAAGAAATACGACGATCTAATATCTATATTGAACGACAGATTAAATTACGGAATCTTTCCCGACGATTACTGTAGTATTCTGATGCTGAACTTGTTTTTAAAGTCAGAAGATTATAAGAACGCGGCGAAAGTCGCCACGTTTCAGATGCTCCAGGAAGATTTCGGCAACCCTTTGATCCGCTACTTGTCTTTGTATTCTTGTCACAAATATCTTCTGAACCCTACGGAGTGGGAAAAACCTAAAGAACAGACGGAGCCCGAGGACGACGGAGAGGAGAGGAAAGTCCGTGTCGCTTATTTAAGAAACCCTTATTTCGACGATCATTTTGATTTAGTCGAACCGAACGATCTGATCGGAAAAACCCTGGTTACGATCGGACAAGAAGCAGATGACGAGACGGCCAGATCCTATCGACTTCTCGGTTTACTCTTATACAAGAAATACTCTTCCGCTCAGTCTTTACTTCACTCCATAGTAGAGAATAAGCAGAACATCCACAAAGATGTATACGAGTTAATCACTCAACATCTAGAAGATACGAAGTCGCAAGATACGACCGACACCGAACGTGCAGAAGTTTTAGCTAACATCACTCAGACTTTGGTTTCAAACAACTTGGTAACAGAGAGTCAAGCGTTACTTCTAGTAGACGACAAAATCAAACAAATTGTTAAAGAGTCGGAAGCCGACATCATAGCTCGTCAAGAAACGGTGAGTTTATAAGTCCATTTAATTTGTATTGTCCGTCAGTATTATATGTATACATTACATTGATTACATATAGGCAATTAATCAAGTATTTTCTTTCTTTCTTATAAACTTTTAGTTAATTGTTTTGGTAACGCGGATATTTATTTATTGAGTACACTTTCCATCCTGACTAATTGGCTATTAAATTGGATAATGCTGTAGCCTACTTTAAAGGGAAGAAATGAAATTTGAAGTCAGTCAGTTGCACTGTTTTCACATAGCTTCCCTTACCTGCTCGCAAACAAAATTAAATTTAAATTAATTTACCTGCTATTGGATTATACCTGCTGATCAATCCATTTTAAGTTCATTCATAGACATTTCAAAGGGAGCATGGCTATGAATGAATACTCTACCCCTACCCTATTTGAGTAGTAATGGTATTTATATCTCCTTCCTACTAACTCTGTATTCCCTTTTGTTGGTTTAGGTCTAAGCAAAAAGCCCTCATCTCTTTTCTGACTTTTCCTAAAAACCTGTGGTTAAATAGAGCCTGTTGAAACTTAAAAATCATATAAAAAATTAAATATAGTGCACCTATTGGTAATTTGATTGATTTTTAAAGTCTTGCCTTTATTTATTGCTTCCACCTTAATTAATTCCAAGACAGAATTCCATTTCAGACATCAGGGAACATTTTTGGTGTCATGTCTGTTTGTGTGTCTGAAACGTGTAACGATAACTTAAATAAAAATAGACCGATTTTTATGAAATTTGGTTAAAATGGACATGTTCATTTTACCGATGGCCAGGTCGAGTTTATTAGACAACATTAACTGCCCAAGCGTTCTCGTGCAACACTCCCTTAAACATACACTTCAAATTTAAACTTGGAATTTTAGGTCAGGAAAAAATCTAACTTCATCTATTCAATGAGACAAACATTTTTTCGGACAATTTCTTTTTTTTTTTTTAGTAAAACCAACAGCGACACTGCTATGAAGTGATAAAGATTGCTAAAACTATTAAAATCATTAGAGTATACGCAATATGATGCGAGGAAGCTATGTGGCACTCTAATTGGCAGTGTATTTTTTTTCTTCACTTTCCCACATTGTCAGAGTAAATTCTAATTGTAATAAAAATATGTGTGTCCATTTTCAGATCTATCAAGAATGGATTGAAACTCGTGAAGCAATTCTGAAGGAAACTCTGGACAATCTGAAGAAACAAGACAGACTGGCGGAAGTGCAGCGAGTCAAGGAGCAACTCTCAACAAGAGAACAGCAGCTGTTCTTCTTCGATAGAGAAGATCAGCTTGACCTCGAAATAGAGAGGAAAGAACAGATCGCTCGAGAGGAGGCCTCCAGTGCTTCAGCTCAGAGCAAAGCAACGGCTGCCGCTGACGACTACGTACCTCCGGAGATTGTTAAACAGAAACGTACTAATTAGACAATTCACCTAATTTATTACAGTAGAACCTCGATAAGAAGTGTCAAGGGGATTGTGGAAACAGTCTTATTATCAAGGTGCTCTTTTTGTTGAGGGTCGTGTTATCAAGGTTATTTTGGCTATCAGTCGTGTTATAGAGTTTAATAGAATATTAGGAGTGGGGTGGGGTTTTCAAGTCTAGACTTGTTCAACGTCGACCCATTCCTGTATAGAGTCTCGTTATAGAGGTTGACTTCTCAAAACGGCTTGTTATAGAGGTTCTGAGTTACGTTGTGAATTGGAAAAAATCCGTGTTATAGGTTGTTTGGATAATAATAGTCGCGTTATAGAGGTTAATTTAACATTATGTGTTATGGCAATCTCAAGGGGATTTGAAAATTGCACTTGTAATAGAGGTTTTCGTGTTATTGAGGGTTGTGTTAGCGAGGTTCTACTGTATTATGATTTACTAAAGAACTAATGACATTAGTTTTGAAATATTTTGTTTTATTGTCTAACTACAAAAGGTTAACCTTCAGGCAGTAATTCTTTTTGATATTGTGGTGGTGGTCTCACAGAGGTGTTTATACCACATTTCAATTATACTTGTTTTAAGGAATAATTTACCTTCCATGGTTTATATTGAGAAATTATTAAAAAAAAAAAAAATAAAAAAATAAATAAAAATAAATAAAAAAATAAAAACCTATAAAAGCACCTTAATTCAAAAAAACTAATGAAAAAACCTGAAAAACATAAAATTTTTTGACTAAAACCCTTGAAATACTGTAATGGAGATCTACGGTGTTTACTCTTCTCTGACAGCCAGTCACTGTAATAGACACTTTGGAAGTGAATGCTGACGGTACAATAATGTACTCTGAGTGCAATATCTAGCTTATCAATACTTAAGGGGGCTGCACACCTTACGATTATCTGCGCAGTTTATCATGTGTGGCATCATGTCTGTGCGATAAACTGAGGTATAAGCGCAGTTTAGTCTGGTTTTTACACTGATAAAAAGTCTGTGCATTCGGAACCTCTTTTGCAATGATTTTGTAGGTTTTTTTTAGAAAACACTTAGAACCAAGTGAAGATGAATCGGACAGTATCCTACACACATTCATTTCAGATAATTGTACCGATTTTCACACAGATAACTGTGCAGATAATCATAAGGTGTGTAGCCTCCTTTAGGTAACGAATAGAAGAGGGTTATTTTGCTGGTAACTACCCGTAGATCATTATACTTGAGAATTCATGAAGCACGATAGCCTGAAGGTTGAGAATCCTGAACTGTATTTTTTGCATTTGTCTGGTTCGCATCTGCCACAATGTCAATCCTCCTATTATGATAAGTTATTGATTCTCTTTTCTGTACATAATTTGTAGATATTTAATGTAGTCATTGTTTATATTTTATAAAATAAAAAATTATTTACAAAAATTGTTCACTTGTATTTTGTTGAAGTTATCTAATTAATCTTCTCAGTCCATCTAGACTCCAATTTCTTTCCTTTAGATTATATTATAGTTTATTTATATTCTTTTAATGTTTAATTTACAAATGAAACATTTAGAATTAGAAATAATCAAGGTCCTTTGCTGCATAATGAATACTCTTTGGGCTTCTAAATTTGAGCACCAACTAAGAATAATATCCATAAGAACATGTTTGAATTAAATAAATTTAATATCTGATAACAAAAAAAGCACAATTAAGTTTTAACTTTAGTAAATAAAATAGTGCAAGTATATTATGGAGTTGTGGCGGACCTGGAATTGCCTTGCTCCCTTAACCTGGGTTTTGTTTTGTTTACATTGTATTTTATATTTATTTATTTCTGTTTTATTATTGATTTAGTCGATCGTGTCAACTCAAACAAAATATAATTAATTTATCGACAGTTTAATTTGTTTCTAATTTATCTTTATTTATATATATTGGGTGTACCCTATAAAGGACTCCCATAGAGTTATTAAAAAAGTGGGCTTGTAACAGATAGTTAATGCTTATCAGCAACAGTCCTGCATTAACTCCCCTGAGACAGGAATTCTTTGGCTTAGCCGTTCTCCCTACTGGATTAGAACCTTGGCATGTGAGGTCTTCCGGTTCGGAATTTACGTTCAAAGTACAGAGGGGGGACAAACTGCACTGGGGGGTTGTCAAAGTAACTGTATTATAATTAGAGTTCGGAATTTGCATATTTTTTTTTTTTAATTGCCCCAATTGATTTTTCTTTACGAATTCTGATGTTTAGAATGCACTGGGCCACTTTAAATTCAAATTGAAAATTGCATATTTTGCATATTTCGGGCATTATTGCATATTTCTGGCATAAGTGCATATTATTGAATATTTTCGCATAAATATTCTACTTTTTGAGAGAAATTTCCACTAAGGTCTAGTCAAACATGTTTCTAGTCAAACATATATTATCTAGGTACCAAAACCCTTTTGAGGATTAGAAGTCATTCGCTGTGTAACGGTGGACGTACCCCCTGTCTTAAGCTTCTGCCAGAAAGGGGGTTTACCCGTCACTACTGTTTGATACCCTAAGAAGGCTTGTTTTCTTGTTTTTCGACTTAATCCCGGACAAAGCTACCACTGACGATTTATATATAGAGTGCTGCCCTTATTATCGGATTAAAATAACTTCATTAACCAAATGAATGCACAACACGTGCATTTAGAGTATTACATTAAGGTCAGAGGGCTTCGGAGATTCGGCAAATTAGGCCATTCCAAAAGCAAAGAGTGCCCTTAATTCAGAGATTGGCATTTATTAAAGCTTATTTCAGGGACCTTCCAAATATAATTGAAAAACTGGGTCCGATTAGGGAAAG
>KZ651946.1:173671-195118 GCA_001010745.2 Gerris buenoi | reverse complement strand
AAAATGCGATACATATTTGTAATCTACATTTCAATACCTTTGAAATGATACCCAACTTGAAAATTACAAAAAATGTAAAATATTGCGCGGTGATCGCAATTGATCGCAGATCGCAGAAATTTGGAGTGTTAAAGTTCGCAATAGGTTTTCTGTTTTTGGGCAAAAAAGTTTAACTTATATACCAAATTTCAAGTCTATAGCGTCAGTAGGTTGGGAGATATAATCCAAGATGCGACGGACGGACAGACACACTACCGAAAGCATAAGGGTTTCTAGGACGACCTCGAAACCCTAAAAAAGTAACACATTGTATCTTACTTTAATTTGTAATTATTTTACTATCATTGTGGCTCTCCCAGTGAATACTCTGATAATATAAATATCTGTCTATAATGAGACTTATACATCTATCTAATTCCAGATTACCTTCCATGTGGCTCAGTCGGATCAATCAAGATGTGTAGTAAGGGCCCCCACATAGTATAGATGATAGTTTAGTCAGATTGGGTTGCATCCCCAATCCACACACATCAGGCTAACTAAACTATTTCATCGTATGTTGGTGTACAGACTGTCCAATATAATTGGCCGATTTATTGGTAAAACAAAATTTAATTTATTACTACAAATTATCTATAGTAATTTTAGTTTTACTGTAAAATTTAAACTTGATTTCTCTAGACAAAAAAAAAAAAAAATAAATAATAATAAAATAAAAGTTGTGGGCTCAAATAGATAATACATGATCTTTTTACACATACAAAATTGTACAATTAGTGCAGGACATAGCGTGCAAAAAAGTGTCTGACTAACATCAAGTTAGAATTTTGTGTATAATTAAATTTTTTGGTGCCTTTTAAGAATATGGGGTCGGCTAAGTTTGTCTGTGGGACATAGCTTGGCAATTAAATAGGCATTTGAAAGAAAATAAACCCGTGGAGAGCGGCCATGTCCCACCATATGTTAGTCAAACACATTTTTGCACACTATCTCCTAAACTAAATTTATTCTGAACAAAATGTAAATAAATTAAATAAAATATAAGGGGAATAAAATAAAACAAAATACAACAATAACCAATTTATTGGTAATGAAGCATAAAAAATATAATAAATTAATTTTTTTTTTTAAATATTAATACACAACAAAAACAATTACGCACAAAATAATACACAATTTATTAATTACATTTTTTGTTATTTTTTTTTTGTTACACATTTTTAATTTTATAATTATTCTGCTTANTGGGTGGTTAATTAAAGTACGAGACAGGATGCCAGCTATGTGCCGCACTAATTGCCACATTATCTTTTAATACACTGTTGTTGTTTTTTTTTTTTTAAATCTTTATAAAAAAAAGCGAACAGTGAAAAGATATAATATATAACATAACTAATACATAGGATGAGCTCATAAAACTTTATTAGTGAAAATTTAAAGTACCGGAGTTCTTCCAAATGGAGTTTAATGACTTCTCGTTCTGTTATGTAACCGACTTTTGGTTTTCTTTAATAGATTGACCATAAAAAATATTTTGGAAGGAGTATAGGTCTTAAATCTCCGAGTGGTAAACGATAAAGAATGATAAAGATTAAGATTATGGTAAAGGAAGATGATAGAAAGTATCACAATATTGTCACCACAATTTTATATTACAATACAAACGTGCTTACACATTCACGTTTCTACAGTTATAAGTGTTAACATAGAACGTGTTCACAAAGTAAACACTAAAATTATATAAACCGTTGAAACTTTTTTTCTTTTTTTTTTTATTATAATATGAGATTTTAGTGACAATATAGTTGTTACATATTCTTCTTTTTTACCGCCCTAGGGCGGTAAAAATGCGCATGTGAATAATCACTTTCTACGCATCTAAACAGAGATACAATGTTTATATTTTGTATCAATTATAAATAAAATAGTTTATTCTGATAGAACGGGAATATGAAATAAGGGTGGAGAACCAATGAGTGCTCAAGATTATGACGTTTAGAAGATTGGACCAACTAGGCAAATAAAAATGACACTGGCAGAGAAGCGTACTCTAAGGATAGAAAACCAAGTGGCTTTATTTATTCTCTAGCAGGTAGCCCAATTTGAGCAGTTAAAGTGAATTATTTTTGTAATCCTGCTACAGTTATGTTTTATCAAGGCTCTTCATTTATTTTTATTTTTTGTAAACAAGCATAAAATACACTGTTTTGAGTAGATTTAAGTAGAGATTCAGATGCAAAGAAGAAATTATTATTAAACATCTTCGTATGTTATAATTTATAAAACCAAGAGTGATTTTTACAGCCACCAGGCTGGGCATCGGTGAGAAATACAAGGAGATAGTAGAATCCTTCGTGTAATTTGGAAGTGAGGTGACGACTAGGGTGGTAGAGAAAGAGCTCCCAAACAACATTATAAACCTGTAACAGTTGACCAGGTTCATACAGGGTGGAGAAACTGAGGTTGTTCTATACCGAAGTCAAATCATTCTTACAATAAAGAGGCAAGATGTGAAAAGTGACCGATAGCACCTTTAAGTGTAAGATGGCTGGACACCACACAATCTGGAGTGAAGAGAGAACATGGAGTTGGACTGGGCATACTCTAAAAAAAAAGCCACCGGGAGCCGTAAAAAGATATGCACTTGACTGGAACCCCCAATGGAATGCACAAACGTGGAAATAACATTTGGAGGAGGACATTAGAGAAAGAAATCAATTAATGTGGCAAGAGTGGAGTTAAAAGAATGACAACAAATCGGCCCGAATGGAGAATCTATTACTACGTTCACACATCGTTTTGAAAGCGTTTCGGATCCAATTCAATTTTTTTTTTTTTTAAAATACAGGAGATCGAAATATTTGTTTTCTCATAACGGCGATATCACGAGTAAACCCTTCTTTCTTACCTTTTCATACAGGCGTTTTGAATTCAATCCCCTGTTCTGATCACGTATATTTTTTGTGCAGCGGATTTAAGCCGGTACAATCGTGGTTCTCCATTCATTCAGCGTTTTGAACAAGCGGATCGTTTTCAAAACGACGTGTGAACGTAGTATATTATATAACTGCTCTATGTACCTTGAGGAGGGACAGGATTTAAGTGAGTAGGATTGATTTTATCCCTTTGTCCTAATAGTAATATGGAAGAAAGAAAATACGGTGTCGCAGGCTTGAAAATATTCTAAATCCGTTCCTTAAATATTGAAATACAATTAACTTTAAAACATTTAACTTACACATTATTGTTTATTTAGAACACATTGATAAATATATATTCAATTAAAAATTGAATTATTCCACATAAATTTAATAAATGCTTTTGAAAATGGTAAATTTGTTTTTTTAGGATATTATGTTGACACCAAGTGTCGACGAATAAAATTAAAAAATAATTCAAGATTTGTTAAAAATAGTTAATACTTGATAACGTCTGTTAAAAATTAATATGATTTCTGCTAAACTATAGAATACTGTGGCTCTTCTGACAACAGAGGACATTTATCAAATACAATCACTTCGATACTAAGGAGAGATGATATCCCTCTGCTTAAAGAACTGATATAGACAAAGAGGCGTCATCCCTGATTAATATAAAAGTGTTAATTACCTTTGTCTCAACTGATATCGGAGAGGGGCACTGTATTATATAGTGTTACTATCTCAATTCTCAATTTCTAGCAAGAAAGAGGAGCATTTCTATTATTAATTTTTTTTCTTACAATACACGAGGAAAAGTTACTAAAAATGTGAAAAAATCTGTCTTTTCAAAAAATACGTGGAGTATTAAACATGACTTTAATATAAAGTCTATAACTCTGGGTCGACATTGATAGCAGTGTGTATATACCCATAAATACGTGATCACAGACATCGATAGAATGGGAGAGGGACAGATTTTCACGAGTTAATCGTAAGATTTGGCCTGCTCTAAAGAATCCTCCATTTTAACCACTTTGACAGTGAGCTGGAGCATCACTTGGTTCGTATATTTAATTATGTTCATGTACTTGACCATGAGACATTTAACGGCCGTCTTCAGTTTGTTACTCTGGTCTTGAAGATGTAGTACGTCTTTGGTTAGGGTGGCCAGCTCAGCTTTGCTCTCGGGTACAGTTTGGAACACTTGCGTGTTGGAATAGTCGATAAGACTGTTGAGCTGTTTCAACTGGTTGATAGTTTCTCTGAGCTCTTCTTGAGCTTCCAGAATAATCTGAACTTTGGTAACGGTGTCGAGAAAAGAGTCCCAGAAAGTCGGGTCTAAATACCTGTTCAACTCTTCGCGACGTTTCAGCAGATCTACGATGTGACTGTGAGGAGAGACGGCTTCGTTTAAACTAGTTTTAGATTGGAAAAGCATTTCTTCGATAGTTGGGCCGTTTTCAGGTCTTATACCCTCGGTCCCAATAATTCGCTTCTGAAGCAAGTTGATTTTATTCTCCAAATCGTCTAACGAATCGATAATCGAGTGACTGGACATGACTCTATTGCAACCTTACACCGACTAAACAGAATTTAACTAAATATATCTACTAATCACTAATTACATTAAAAGCCCTTTTCTCGAAAAAACCGTAAAAAGTTAATAATTAATTATGTATTTAAGTGTTAACTATCAACTATCATCATACAAACTACAAACAGAAACAGAGATTAGAAATAAATTAGACACGATAACGCAATCCGACACATCCGACAACACTGACTACTGACTCAATTTTTTGGAAAATTAATATACTAAATATAGATCTACTATAAAATGTGATAAGATTAGACTAGACGGTGGCTCTCTCTAGTTAAACTTTTGAAAGGTTTTGTTGTTTTTGTTTTGATAAAAGCCTGTTGATGTTGATGGTTCCGATACGTCTCTGTTATGTTATCCTTGCCATTAGAGAGTTGCTGTTAAGTATCGTCGTCGATTTCTTGAGGTATTTAATGTACAGGACCCAGGAAAATGGACAAAGATTGTGCTTTGGCAACAAGAAGAGCGGGTCCAAGACCTAATCTCGTTTACTCGACTGCGTACGAACTTCACAAGAAACTGATCAACCACTACGTTCTGAACAAGAGAGGAGCTACTGCTCTGCTTCAGCGTGACACGTATGTATCTTTCCTTTATTCCGACTGTTTCTAGTTTGGAGTTTGAGATGAGTTGTACTGAACGGTTCATTTACGGTCCTGTGTTGAAGTTCGAGGGACAAGCGAGACATCGATGTCATCCGGGAGAATCACAAGTTCGTCTGGGAAGAGGATGACCAAGCCTCCACCTGGGAACAGAAACTGGCCAGGAAGTACTACGACAAACTCTTCAAGGAATACTGCATATCCGATCTCTCCAGATACAAGGAAAACAAGGTGCGTTCATTTGTTCCCTCGACTCTCTAAAGCCGCTTTTACTTTGGCAACAAAACATATTTATAAACAGTGGCAGATAACAGTTGGCTTCAGATGAGAGAACTCTGACAGTGTATGAAAATCCAGCCAATGAGAGCTCGAGATTTGACATCATAACGAAATCTAGAACTCTCATTGGTTCCTCTGCCCATTTTTTTTCTTTTTTCCTACTTTGTCAGAGTTGACTCTTCGGCTAAAGTGAATTCTACGGTGCCATCGAATTTTGTACTTCGATTCTCCCCTCTACTGGTCTATATGCAGCAGGGTTGTGTTTTTCTTCAGAAAATGATCAGAATACCGTAAAAGCTGCCGTTGAAAATTCTAGGGTAAAAAGATCAATTTTTTACTTTGATTGTGTAAATAGCCCTGTAGAATCCTCTTTTACCGACTCTTCTCTTCACCCAATTCTAGGAACAATAAACGGTTTTAGAAATAAGGTACTTATTTCTAATTAAAGAACAGAATAAATATCAAAATATTTATAATATAATAAAATAAAAAAGTAAATAAAAGAACAGGGTTCTTGTTAATTAGAAGCCCTCCCAGTAACGGTGTTAAGGCTTTGGGGCCCCTCGGCTAACATTAAGTGGGGGCCCCTCTACCTCCCTTCTAGGGACCTCCCACGCCATGTGGTCTGCGGGGCCCTTATTGCCGCCACTGAGCCCTCCCTAAAGTAAGCCACACACCCCAAGTGCAACCTTTCCTTCAGCCTCCAATAGGAGTTGAGTAATAGTAGTTTTCATGTGCATCAACTTTCTTACTTTCAAAATGGGATAGATTGAAGGATAGTTTAGAAATAACTTCATATCAATTTTACAAGGTTTTATATAACTTATCCTCAACCGATTGAATTGAAAATTGCATACACGTTTAGTTTGAATGACAGTGCATGGTTATGTAGCTAAGTGAAGTCATTCTAAATCCAATATACCAAACTAGTTATTTTTTAAGCACGTCCATGACATGGCTATCAAATGACTGGGTTTGCTGAAAAGAATACAAATAAAAGCTTGTTTTTAAAACTTTTTTTTTTAAATAAAATTATTTTTTAATAATATATAACCAACATATACTTAATATATAACTATAATCTTATTATTATTTTAAAATGTTTCATTCTGAAATGTATTAATATTTTTAAGTATAGCTTCAAATGGATCCTCATTCCCTATTTCATGCCTCCACTTAAACTTGGCCGAGTACGATTCTAAGAAGTCTCTATTTGTTCCTCCCCTCCTTCTTTTATTCCCCTATTTCAACAATCCCCACAATCGTTCCACCTTTTGGGTGTTACACAAAGTGATCGGATCCACCAAGTTATAGGAATGATGCACCGTGGAGTGTTGATAACCTTCCAAAGGAAGGTTATCAACACCTTAACCTTCCAGGTTGGAACAAGCGTTCCAACGATCTGATAAAGGTATCCCTGGTAATATCCTTTCCTTTATTACAGAAATTAGATTCTTAGCACTCTGATTCTCTACAGACACAATGGTGCCATATTGTTGAAAGAATTCACACTTAAAAATATCTTTCCGAGGTTCCACATTTAAATTTTAACCAACATTACATTAAATTTTAAAAACGTTACATTTAAATTTAAACAAACATTACATTAAAATGTAATGTAATAAAGAACTGTAACAATATTTAAAAAATAAAAAAATGGCACTAGTAAGATGAAACAACATCGTTATAGCACGAGCGAGTATCCTTCCGCACAAAACAATATGAAACATTGATATACAATATCAATATATAGCAACATTGATATATTTAATACACTGTCGTATGGTTAAGGTTACACTGGCTATACTTTGTAGGGCTTCTAATTAACAATCACCCAGAACAGAAAATTGATGATTATTATCATTTTTTTGTTTCCAGAAACCGGTAAAGATTAAAAGATGATTTGGAACATTGTAGAAAGTTTCTGAAAAAGAAAGTGTTTTAAACTTTTTGAAATATGTCTCTAATATCTCTGCTCAGTTCTGCTCCGTTACTGGATGTGGACAATGATCAATCACTAAACTTTGTGCTTTTAAATGTTTTGGAACATTGTTGCTTGCAAATTTGTTACTAGAGTAAATCTTTCCAAACAAATGTTTAGTAACAATTGTTTTACAAACACTGTTGCTAATCGTGCCAGTGTAAGTACAGATTAAGAGTTGGAACTTGCAAAACCTCTTATTGGCTGCTTGTTGTTTTTTTAATAAGTAAGTAGTATACTAGGTAATATAGTAATAAATAACAATGCTAATAATTAATATAAAAATTCCATTTTTGACAACTGGGCTTATGTACAATTTTTTTTTTTTTTTCTGTATTCTTCACCTTAGTTGTTTCTATGTGCAAAATTTGGGGAAGATTGAATGACGGGAAGTGGTTCAAAATTGGGGTAATAGGTGTGCGATGAAACTTAAAAAGCAAAGAAATATGACGCCATTTTGTTTTTTTATTATTATTATTTTGGTTTCTGTATTCTTCACCTAAGTTATTTCTATGTGCAAAATTTGGGGAAGATTGAATGACGGGAAGAGGTTCAAAATTGGGGTAATAGGTGTGCGATGAAACTTACAAAGCAAAGTAATATAAGACCAGTAAAAATGATGTAATAAATGAGAAAATAAACGTAGTCAAAACCAAGTAGACTGGCAAGTCATTGAACAATCATCAACCATTGGTGCCTTAATTGAATTCTTTTCAGTCTTTTCTCTCAATACATGAGTTGCACCAGTAAACATATACAATATAACTCTAGTTCTAGGGCAAATTAATAAAATATTAAATACACTATTTAAAGAGCATTAGTGTGAGGTGTAAGCACCCCAATCAGAAATTAAATCAGTTGACAATTGCAAACGCCATAAGAGTTCAAAATCAAAAATTAAAAAAAAAAAAAAAAAAAAAATCAAATTTAGCTCTATTTAGGGTAGATGGAGGTACGACAAACAGTCTTAGGACCAAAGTTGTAGATTATATAAATGTCGAAACGCATATGTTTAATTATGTAAGATTGTGGTGACAATATTGTTGTGTTTAATAATAATATTCAATTTTTAAGTTTTTGGTAGTTTTCATACTACGGAAAGATTAAATTTTCAATAATTACAATTACAATTATCAATAACTACGGGAGACATACAGAGAAAAATAGACCCCTACACCGGGACTCGAACCACGGGACCTCCTATTAATCCGTACAGGTGCTCTTGCCAACTGTGCTATACGGGAGAATGATTTTTCTCTGTCGTAAACGATACAAATTCCCCGAATCCAAGCTTTCAATCTATTCTACAAATCTAGAGAGCCAAATATTCACGGCAACAGAACTAGACCGGGAATTAACGCTTATAATTGTAAAGTACTCAATTAGTACCTGTACCTAGTACAATCTATTAGAAATTCAAGGGCTATTTTTCTCTGTATTTCTCCCGTAGTTATTGATAATTGTAATTAGAATTATTTAAAATAATAATATTGTGTAACTTTTTATGAAACTCCCATGTCATAATTATGAAGATGAGATGTTAAAATGGTTGTTCTGTTGATTAGTTTGCTATGAGGTGGCAGACGGAAGCAGAGATGATATCAGGGAAAGGTCAGTTTGTCTGCGGAGCCAAGAACTGTTTGGAGAAGCAACAGCTAAGATCTTGGGAAGTCAACTTTGCTTATATTGAACACGGAGAGAAGAGAAATGCACTAGTCAAACTAAGTAACTATACTACAACATAGTTATTGTTTTTATTATTATTATTATTTACTTAAGGTTTGTTCCGATCCCCTTATTAGTAGCGTCCTTTACATAGTCTCATGGATTGTTTAGGACAAGTTTGTGAAGACAATTCCTTTGTAATAAAAATCATCGTCAGGCTGGAACAGCTTTTATCCATTGAGCATGCCCATGACAATCCTGGGGACAATTCACTGCTTGGTTGGAACAAACCTAATGTATTTAGGGAGGGGCCTGGGTGGCTCGGAGGCTTGAGTGCTCGCCGTGCGATAATGCAAGTTAAGCAGCCTCGAGCAGGGTCAGAAGATGGATGGGTGACCGCTTCTGACCACAGCTCTGGGTTCGATTCCCGGACCGGGGCCCACGCTCAATGTCCACCTAGCATTGTTTAAACAAACGGGAAGCTCATCGAAAGAGCGGCGCCACCAGGTTACGGCCTGGAAACCATGATGATGACACTCCTGGTTGTAATACAACCAGGGGGGGAGTCATGGTTAACCACCACATCTTCACACGAGTGTGAAGATTTCGGTCCCTAACCCGGGGTTTGTTCAATGTCCCACTTAAGGGGCCTGCATCTGTAAGAAGGTACGCTATAATTTCATTTTAGTGAAGAAGCATGGCTGTTATTTTATTTGCACGTGGTAATGCTATTAATTTATTTTCATATTTATTCCTAGAATCATACAGGATGTTGACAGTCTGGTTTGTCAGAGTGTTAGTAGCTTTAATGCAATTTCAGCTTTTGGACTAGCGTGGGAATTGCAACCTTAGCATTGTACGCTAGTTGATTAAGGATTTTTCATGTAAGAGGTGGAGAGGGAGGTGGAGTCCTGGGGGGAGAACGGGAGCTCGACAGGGGACAAGTGTTCACTTAGATCTGGGGAACACCTTAGGTAAGATCGCTCTTAGCTTTGAGTAATTTTGGGGTAATGAGTTCCCTGCTCAGTTCAGACTTATAGTCTTTTAATGTAGTTTATTGAATATCTCTTTGTGCCACATTTATCTGGTGACTCTAGTCTCTTTTATATTGTTAATATCTTATTTAAATTGTGATGTCCTAACAGTCTTAAGTAAATGCAATAAATTCTTTTATTTTAGATGTCACACCGTGTCTGTGTCTCTTTTATTTAATTTAACCTTACTTTCCCAAAAGTAATCTTGGTGCTTCGGTCTTCTTGTGGTGGATTTATCTGGTGTGTGGAATCCACTAAAGCACCTAGAAACCCAAGTTTTAGACATCTTTGGGTGTAAAAGCCCCCAGGAATTAATTTTTTTTTTTTTGGTATTTAGGTAACCTATGAAAAGGTTAAGTTAGATTGTGTTTTGCTTTTGAGCTTACTGATGGTAGCGGAAGCTACGTGATCATTCTGAAGAACTAAAATATTTTATGTCTCTGATTTATAAAATTCCAAGACATAAATCTGTTTCTGACTTCGGGGAACATTTTTGGTTCCCTTTGGGTGTGTATTTAGTGAAGTCAGTGATTTGATTTCCCGACTGTCAGAACAGTTACATACCTTCTTTGGTTATTAAGCTTCATATGAATGGTCTGAGTACATGCAAGGATAGCACAAACTTCTGGATAGCATGTCTTTACAATTCTGGTCTTGTTTGATTAATTTTTTTTCAAACCACCAGTGAGTGTTGACCATGGTTTTCCAGACTTGTTTAAAAAATGAGCCCGGTCTGGGAATTGAACCCAGAGCTGTTTAACTTCAATGATTGAGATCCAACTGCTCTCGGAGGTACCAAGGCCCCCCACAGGGTGCTATTATCTTGTAACTAATGTTGTTGTCAATCTATAATTCTAACGATAACTACTGTTTGTCAGAATCCCTCAAGTTCTGCCTTAGCTAATATTGTCCCCCTTATTCCAGAACCATGAATGACTAACTTCCGGATTGGGAAATGGCGTTTAAAGTTTATGATCATACCATCATAATTCAGCTATTCAATTTAGGTGCCGCAGCCAGTAACAGCTGCTATAAGGCAGACACAAATTAGATTTTAAAATAAGAAGTGCAATTTGCTAATAAACCAAGAATATGAAAATTTCCACATTCATGGTTCCAGCATTTGGGGGACAAATATCTACAACTTTTATTTTCTATATAACCCCATAGTACTGAAGTAGTAAAGTCAAACTGTAAGATACAATAGTTTGTTCAATTTTTTTTATCAATACAGTAGAACCTCGTTTACACGACCCTCAATTACAAGTGCAATTTTTAAATCCCCTTGAGATTACCATAACACATAATGGCAATCTCATTCTCGGTCTAGTTCTATTGTCATTAATGTTGACTTCTAAACTTGTAAAAAAAATTTAAATCTTAATTCGGGACTAGGAATCGTTATCGACAGAGGAAATTATTCTTCAGTGTAGCTTATTTGGCGAGAGCATCTGTACTGGAAATATAGAGAGGTCCGTTGTACGAATCAATTTTTCTCTGTCTGTCTCCCCTTGTAAATAGTAATTATAATTTGATAAAATTTAAACGTTCCATAGTATAAATACTACTGAAAGCTTAAAAATTGAACACATAATGTTAAATTAACCTTTATAACGCGACTATTATTATCTAAACAACCTTAATAACATGGATTTTTTTTCCAATTCACAACGTAACTCAGAACCTCTATAACAAGTCGTTTTGAGAAGTCAACCTCTATTACGCGACTCTATACAGGAATAGTTACCTTAACAAGTAATACTTAATACTTGAATAATACTTAATAATAATAATAATAATACTTAATTCTTAATACTTTGAACAAGTCTAGACTTAAAAACCCCGCCCATTAACCTCGATAACACGACTGATAGCCAAAATAACCTTGATAATACACCCTCAACAAAAAGAGTACCTTGATAACAAGACTGTTTCCCTTATCCCCTTGAGACACTTATTGAGGTTCTACTGTATAATCTTATTCTAGAACTGTTGTCGCTTCTTTTTAATCTAAATTTGATTGATTTCAGGGCTGTGCTGCAAATGTTCAGATAAACTTAACTACCATCACAAGCGAAAGGAAGTTAAGAGAGGTCGTAAAGGAGATAAGAGTGGCAAACGACTTCGCAAGTCTTTTAGCCCTTCCTCATCTAGTAGCGACCCTCAGTATCAAGTAGCGGCACCTAGTAGCGACTCTGAGACTACGTCGCTACCACAAGACAACGAGTCACAACCCCCTGACGATGACATCTGGAAGCAACCTCTCGAAGAACCTGAAACTTTGTCCAGAGAAGATGAATTTGAAAAGTACCTCGAAGAACTTCTGCTCTGAAATTCAAATAAGTTTTAAATAAATCTATAAATTATAATTGAAATATGTATTACTCTGAGAATAACATCATTTCATACCCAATATAAAACAATACTACCAATAAAAAGTCCAGTCATGACCATGACTTAATGAGCGAATTTCCAAAGAAATCTGCGTATTATTGGCTTATGATAATAAAAAAAAATTTTGGTTTAGAATTTGGATGGGTGAAAAAATAATGTTCGGGTACACACGGGTATGGGGCACAAAAGTCAAAATAGTATATACCCTTCATGATGCACAACGTTGGAAAGCTCTTTAAGGGTACAGTAATTGTTGTTATGTACACTTTCATAATATTTTCATATAAAAGGGGGTTAAAATAAAAAATAAAAAACAAGTTTTTATGCTATTTTTGACCCTAAATTGTCAAAATGTGACCCCTAAATGAACTCCAAAAATTCTGGCCGACGAACTCATCCTTTCTTTTGATATTGTTGACATTTTAAAATTTTTAAGTGCATCCTAAGGGGAGATATCGTCTGGAGTGACACAATATATTCATACGTACATACATACATACATACATACATACACACATACATACATATATACATGCATACTTAAAAAAAGTGTTAAAATTTAGGGATCGATTCAGAATGGCCTGAAACCGATTTCCATTAAATTTTTTTCAAAAATTCGCATTAAAAAATTTTTGAAGCCATTGCAATAGCTTAATTTTCTTTGAAAATTCGCTAAAACTTGATGACCCTGACCCTTATCTATAGTTTTTATTTGTTTTTAGGAAGTCTTTTGGATAACCTGCATCAATTATACTTAATTTTTTTTAGTAAAAATAAATTTGATCAAAGTAAGAGCATTTACGGTTAAGTTGAAAACTGTGGTGGTCTAATGAGATCTGGTCATAAAAGTCAACTCTACTGTCTTATCCTAAATAGTTTGGGGGGGGGGGGAGGTCTAAAATTGTCTCTGGGTGAAAAGGCATTTTTAATAATTATTACGCTTTTTTTCTTATTTCTTTAATTTTGAGGGATTCCTAAAGGATCCCAAAAGACCAAAGAAATAGGAAAAAAAATCATAGAGGGATTAACTGAAGATTGACAAAAAGAAAAAAGTATTGACACCTACAAACCTTAACTTTCAAATTGTATTTATTTTATAAGTTGGGCTTACCTCTTNCTTATAAAAAAAAAAAAAAAGTTGTAAGGAAAATACAGTCGGACCTCCATATAACGAACTTGATCGTCCCAGAAAGAAAATTTGTTGTATAGAAATTTTGTTAAGTACAATTTTTCTTAATGATATACATATTTATTCATAATAATTGTAAGAATAACAACCACATACATATTTATTTTGATAAAAATGAGTATAATTACATATGTACATGTAATAAAACTAACCCAATACAATTTATCAAGCAATAAATAACAATAATATGAAATATAACGTACAGTTCACAGATTCCAACGCTTTATTTTTGCTTAAAAAATTGTCTTATATCTGCTTAAACTAGCCGGTGTACTGAAATTGAAATTCAAAGTCAAGAGCTTTAAACTGGTCCGAAACGAATTCTAAACTGAGACTAGAGATTTCCCTATACATAATTGTGCAAAAATGATTCCGATTTCACTTAAACTATTGAAGGTAGAGTAACGTGAAACTATTAGAGGGCTAGAGCAAGAAACTCCTAAAAATCGTTCTAAGAAAATATAAGAAAGCAAAAACACCGCCAGTACTAATTCACAGAAAGTTTGTCGGTCGGATCTTTCTCCTTTTTTCCTAAGAATTTAGTTCTTTGTAGAGAAATTATTTTCGTTCTATAGAAACAATTTTATATAGAGAATCCGTGGGACATAAAAAAACATTCGTTTAATAGAGATTTTCGCTGTACAGAAGTTCGTTGTAAGCAGGTCTGACTGTATTAATAAAAGAAAAAAAATAATTGAAAAGAAACTCAATTAAAAAAGATATAAAAGCCTTAACAGAACTTAATTAGAAATGAAGGAAAACTGAAATTTAAAAAGAAAAAATAATTTTATTGAGAAAAGCAAATAAAGAGAAAAATGCACGGTCTAACGCACATGTTGATTATTATCAGTGAAGCTTGCGATGAGAAGATAGCAAAAGAGATCAACATATGAGTTTAGATAGAGATTAAAATCTGACCTTCTACACCTTCCTTTTATTTTTCTTATCTTAGTTTCCGAGTCTATCTCATATCTTTTCTTATTAACAATTAAAACAGAATATTTGTATTAGAAATCTGACAATATAATAAAATTAGTTTTGGAAGAGTGTCTTTATTTCTTCTATTCTTTTAATCACCTTCTATTTCTTCTTTTTAAGTAACATCACTGTTTGTCTGTACAAGACTTTGATAAGTTTACTGTAGTATCATGTCCTCATTAACTGTTAAGTTAGATGGAGGGCCAAAGAGTTGACGTCTCAAATTTCAGACTTAAGGCAGGCTTTAATTCAAACAAGTAAGGCGAGCTTCATGCAAGTACGTGAGGCGATAATCGCCGGTTTCTGTATGATTTAGTTAAAATTATTAAGTGTCAAATTTTACTAGTTGCATATTCTTTTCCTACACTTCAATACCTTTAAATTGATGTATTAAGCCTCAAGTACACGGGGCGAGCTTACAAGCTACAAGCCGGCGAGTAAGAAGCCGGCGAGTCGGCGAGTGTGCTAGTTGTTGTGCCACACAAAACTTTCCACTCGCTCAGTAGCCAAGTAGCTAAGGTGTAGAAGCCACGTGGGGCTGTGACTTTTTCCTGTTTGTGTTGTAAAAAGCTAGCAAGTGGCTTGTAAAGTCCCCGGCAGATTATCTTTTTCCAGGGCTTTTTTAGTAGCAGCTAATGGAGTGAGTGCATCGAGTACACTGGGCTAGTTTACGAGCTGCTTGTATAAAAGCCGGCTTGTAGCTTGTAAACTCGCCCCATGTACTTGAGGCTTAACATGTCAAAGTGACTAAAAGCATTTTTTTTTTTTAGTAGCCTGCCTTATTAGCCACCATCTTGAAAATATTAAGTGTGAAAAATCCAAAAATTGTCCATTTGTCACAAATGCCAAGATGCACCTGTGTGCCGAATTTCATGTTCCTAGCTATAGTAGTTTATGAATTGAAACAAGCCAATGAAAAGACAGACCGAGCCCTTGTGTAAGGTTTCTTTTCATATTTCGCACAGAAACCTAAAAACCATCTCCTAAGGAAGGAAAATAAATGAAGGGGGGATAAAGTTGAAAATTAAATAAATAATCATACTACTATTTTGGTGTTAAAAGATATAATAAAGAAAAGATAGCTTTTGTTGAGTTGACATAAATATAAAATATTCGTGAAAAGAGGTACATGAAAACCCGTGTTAATGGTAGAATCCAGTGTTGGTCCTGGAGAAGGCTGCACTTTCCTGCCCTTTGGAGTTTCTGCAAACAGGTGAAAGAGGTGAGATGAGTACACCTGCTTAACACTGCACAGATAGAAGATAGTTTGTTTCTAGGGAACAGAGCGTCCCTAGATGATATTTGTTACTAAAGGTAAGATGTGGACAATTCCCTCCTAGAAAGCAACTGATTGTGCTAAGGAGGTAGAAGGGCTGGTGCAGGTGGTTTATTAGATTCAACAACCATTGAAGCTTTAAGGAGAAACAGAGCAACGTCTGCTAAATATAATAATTAAGGATGCAGGAGAAGTCAGGCGGCAGTCTTAACTTATTTTATTACAAATTTCAATTTTTTAAGTTTTTGGTAGTTTTCATACTATGGAAAGTTTAAATTAATTTAAATTAAATTATAATCATTATTAACACTGGGAGACAGACAGAGAAAAATAGACTCCAGCGCCAGGATTTGAACCACGGGCCTTCCGCATTTCCGGTGCAGACACTCTTTCCATCTAATCTACACGGGAGAATGATTTTTCTCTGCCATAACCGATAACTATTCCCCAACTCCAATCTTTCAATATTCATACACATTTAGCAAATCAATTTATGACATTAGAACTAAACCGAGAATTAACACTTATGATGTGGAAGGCCCGTGGTTCAAATCCCGGCGCTGGAGTCAATTTTTCTCTGTCTGTTTCCCAGTGTTAATAATGATTATAATTTGATTTAAATTATTTGATTACCTCAATTCCAGTTTAAAAGAATAAATTTAAAACGAAACAGATAAAAATGACTTGGGACCTAATCATTAACTTTGTTACTTTGAATTAGAAATAAAGAAGGGAGGCAGACAAAAAAAAACTTGTTATAAGTGTATAGCTAATTGTCCATATTTGATTCTAATTAGGGTTTTGTAGATACATCTCAAAACCCTTATGTCGAGGGCAATGTGTCTGTCTGTCTGTCGCTCATTTTATTTTCAAAACACTGGCGTAATATTTTGACAGGAAAAATATAAGTTAAAATTAAATATGCACAATTTGCAAAAATGTAAACTCAAAAATTTATATTTTTAAAAAAAATTTGTGTGCGGTAATCCCCCCCTAACCACTATATATCGGGAGGTCCTAAAAATTTGAAATAATTGAGGTTAATACCTTATTTTATGGCGATAAAAATTCCGGGAGAGAATTCCCAATTTCTAAAAATTGCAAAGTTTGTTGGTGCTCATATGTTCAGTGCGACCAATTATTTTTTTAAAAACATTTTGAGTGGGGTATAACTGGTGCTCTTAGTCATCTACGAAAACCAATCAAGTACTTAGATGGTAGTACTTCCCTGTGATTTTAATATATCGGAGCACTACTTCTTCAATAATTTTTTGGGGTCATTGTCCTTTTGTCACAAATGCCAAGATGCACCTGTGTGCCGAATTTCATGTTCCTAGCTATAGTAGTTTATGAATTGAAACAAGCCAATGAAAAGACAGACCGAGCCCTTGTGTAAGGTTTCTTTTCATATTTCGCACAGAAACCTAAAAACCATCTCCTAAGGAAGGAAAATAAATAAAGGGGGGATAAAGTTGAAAATTAAATAAATAATCATACTACTATTTTGGTGTTAAAAGATATAATAAAGAAAAGATAGCTTTTGTTGAGTTGACATAAATATAAAATATTCGTGAAAAGAGGTACATGAAAACCCGTGTTAATGGTAGAATCCAGTGTTGGTCCTGGAGAAGGCTGCACTTTCCTGCCCTTTGGAGTTTCTGCAAACAGGTGAAAGAGGTGAGATGAGTACACCTGCTTAACACTGCACAGATAGAAGATAGTTTGTTTCTAGGGAACAGAGCGTCCCTAGATGATATTTGTTACTAAAGGTAAGATGTGGACAATTCCCTCCTAGAAAGCAACTGATTGTGCTAAGGGGGATAAAGTTGAAAATTAAATAAATAATCATACTACTATTTTGGTGTTAAAAGATATGACTTTGATAAGTTTACTGTAGTATCATGTCCTCATTAACTGTTAAGTTAGATGGAGGGCCAAAGAGTTGACGTCTCAAATTTCAGACTTAAGGCAGGCTTTAATTCAAACAAGTAAGGCGAGCTTCATGCAAGTACGTGAGGCGATAATCGCCGGTTTCTGTATGATTTAGTTAAAATTATTAAGTGTCAAATTTTACTAGTTGCATATTCTTTTCCTACACTTCAATACCTTTAAATTGATGTATTAAGCCTCAAGTACACGGGGCGAGCTTACAAGCTACAAGCCGGCGAGTAAGAAGCCGGTGAGTCGGCGAGTGTGCTAGTTGTTGTGCCACACAAAACTTTCCACTCGCTCAGTAGCCAAGTAGCTAAGGTGTAGAAGCCACGTGGGGCTGTGACTTTTTCCTGTTTGTGTTGTAAAAAGCTAGCAAGTGGCTTGTAAAGTCCCCGGCAGATTATCTTTTTCCAGGGCTTTTTTAGTAGCAGCTAATGGAGTGAGTGCATCGAGTACACTGGGCTAGTTTACGAGCTGCTTGTATAAAAGCCGGCTTGTAGCTTGTAATCTCGCCCCGTGTACTTGAGGCTTAACATGTCAAAGTGACTAAAAGCATTTTTTTTTTAGTAGCCTACCTTATTAGTATTAGCCACCATCTTGAAAATATTCAGTGTGAAAAATCCAAAAATTGTCCTTTTGTCACAAATGCCAAGATGCACCTGTGTGCCGAATTTCATGTTCCTAGCTATAGTAGTTTATGAATTGAAACAAGCCAACGGACAGACAGACAGACAGAGCCGTTATATAAGGTTTCTTTTTTTACTTTGTACAGAAACCTAAAAACCAAATGATGACAGGGATAAGTCTGAAAGGGATGTTACTAATGGTCCGGATGTTTTCTTCACCTTAATTTTGATTAAAAAAAAAACAAAGCCTGGGAAATTTAAAAGTTATTTTGAATTAAATGATAGAAGGAGAAACTATAAGTCTAAATTTGTCAGAGTTTCGAATCTCCGAATATATAGACCTATCAGACACTGAGAACCCAGAAACCTAGTCAACAGAAGGAGAAAGAATACTTAAAGATTGGTTAGACTCTGATATCATATTGATTTATAAATAGGGAAGGCTTGATAATATTGCACACCACAGATGCTTTCTGTTAAAGAAAATATATTTTCTGGAGTGATTCAGTAAAAATTGAGCAAATTCATAACAACAACCTCCTATGCAAGCTGGATTTAGAAAAGGGTCTCAAAGGAGAAACATTTTTTTTCTCAAAACATAACAAAATTGTATTCTTATGAATGATCACACTGCCTTTTTTACCTTTAGTAAGCTCATAAGTTTAAATGGGAGGAACAATTACTTTCAGAACATACGGAGAAAGAATATATAGCTTGGAGAATAAATTATAGTTAAAATTAAAATAAAAAAGTTAATGCTGAATCCAGTCCCTACAAATGAGTGAAGCAGTGTTCCAGGATTTATTTATTTTCATGCTAGCCAACATCCACTGTTGTCAATTGTATCATTTAGAACTTGGTCGATTAAATCAACCTGATCTGAAATTTTCATCTTTTTAGTGGCCTCTAACCACTGATACTGTCACTAGGGATATGTTGCANATTGCCCGGTAGGGGGGGGGGGGGGTAACAAAAAAGACCCAATTTTTGTACTTAAAAGAAGATAAATTTAATTAGTCAACAAAAAAATGAAGGGACTAGAGGAAAAATATATTAGTCAGAATTTTTAAATCTTTAATAAAATAATTGGAGTAATTTAAAATCAATTTCTGTCTAAAATAATATGTAATTATGAAAAATAAAACAATTAAATAATAAAAAATGAATTGATGAAATGCTTCAATATATAGATTTACAATTAAAATATTTGTAAGTTTCAGGTTTCTCCTAGGTAGTGGAAAGTGGGTCAAATTTAGCTTACAAGATTTGCAGACAAACAGACAGACAACAATCAAAGCAATAGTTAAATAATAACGAACACAAATATGAAGTCTAAATGAACAACATAATAGAAAATGTTTAATGCTAAGGAGCGTAAATAAGTGAGTTATAGATTGATTACTTGCCAAAATCCTATCAGATTAAAAAATAAGCAAGAATTAATTAAAGATAGAAGATCAAGCTGATTTATTTTAAGATAGCGCAGGCGGTTCCCCTCTTATGTTTTTATCTTCACATAAATCAAAAGATGTCCGCACTTAAACCCGCATTGCATCATTTTGAAATTAGTGAGTGAACCTGGTTTTTTTTTATCTTATCAGTTTGTAGTTTGTAAAAGAAGATTCGACAAAAGAAAGAACGTTTTTAAAGATTTAAAACCTGCAAACTCGATAATCATTTTTAAAAAAAATATAATTCCTTATCTTTTCTCTACGTTTTTAGCTGTTGAAATTAATCGAGTCGGAGATAAGAAGATATTTTTTTGTGCACGGTTTTTTGTCGGTACGGTGTCTGGGATTTATTACTGTTTCATCTTCTTGCTTCGCGAGCTGGTAGCCAGTTCCTTTTGTGTTCGTGTTATCTGATAATGATTTTTGGCTTTGAACTTCGTTAATAATCCGTTTTTTTTGAAAATGAGCGATTTGACGTACGGTTTTAGCGGGATGTCGAACAGTCATCAGTTCACCCATGACGGCGAACCTCCGAATTCGCACAGAGGAAAGAAGTGGTACAGGAAAGCAGAACATAGGTGAGTCTAATTTTTATTTTTAATATTTATTACGTATGAATTTGATTTTGGACGAATAATTTTAGATGTTATTTTCCCGAAATGTTTGATGAAATAAACTTTTTACGTGTTAATAGATGTTATTTTGTTAAACGTTTACTATTATTGTGATATTTCGTTCGTACAAAATAAAATTTTAACACTTCACTTAAGTACTATTCTAATTATTATAATAATTATAAGCTGATGATATGACTTTATTAACAATAGTAGAAGGGGGAATATTCAGTAAAAGGTCACGCTAATTCTGTACCAAGCGTATTTTTTTTTTAAATTACGTGATAATGAATAACGACCTTTATAAATGTTATATTATTTCTCTTGTTATAATTATGTGTGACTCTTGCTAAATTTTTAATTATAAGTTAGGTTATTAATTATCTTAAACAAATAATTTGTTGGATGATTAATTAGTCATCGCTTCATACTACTGAATAAAATCTCCTCTAACAAGTATCTATTGTCATATTATGTGTTAAATTACCTTCTGTTTCTCCAGATTTTTTTTTTTTTATTTTTATTTTTATTTTTTTATTTATTTATTTTTTTTAAAGCTATCTAAATAAAGTAACGAAATAATTATACACATAAGAATAACAAATTTAAAACTTAGTATCACTAAATACTCTGTACTATGTACTATTATTTTAAATTAACCTGTGTTCTATCAACGAAACCTTATGCCTTATACATTATGAAATCATTAGAAGTTATGTGACAAATAGTTGATGTATTTATGTCAAATGCAAGTGATATAATAGTATATAAGACTATATGTAATGTACTACTAATTCGAGTAGATACTAATACTCAGTATTAATTAGGTAACTATTAATTTAAAACTATTTTCTCAGAAACTAGATTTTTCCCGGGAAAACGGCTTATATCGTTAGATTCTTATA
>KZ651946.1:162468-173119 GCA_001010745.2 Gerris buenoi | reverse complement strand
GACTAAATTTGCTACAATATGATACTAGAATTGTCTCTGTAGACCCAATAGTTTTCGAGATAAAGCCTTTCAAAGTTTATCATTTTTTTCGAACTTCGCAATTATTTGCAATATATTTTTGCTGAGATGCAGCCTCTCAACACCTCTGCGTATGATTTCTTGCGGCTGCACGAAGGGTTGTGGGAACGCGTGCAGCTGCAGGAAGGCAGGATTAAAATGCTCATCAGTCTTCAGGCACTGCAGCGGGGCCCCTTGTGACAATATACCTAATGTTGTAGTTGTAGATATCCCAGAAGGTCACAATCTGTCCGATGTCGAAATGGAGGATGGCTTGTGGGCACAACGACTATTCATCACCATACTTCGACGATTCATCACCACCCAATAAGTCGATCCAGATACGGACGAACCTCAACTNGATTTGTTTATAAGAAAGTTATTGACAGCTTTTATTTCTTTTAAATTTTTGTTTTAATTCCTTTGCATCTAAATGATTTTTTTGACAAGTTCCCCTACTTGGACCAAGTATACTTGGATTGTGTAAACACTGCATCAAAAATTCATTTTTACTTTGACCAAGTGGATTTGATCAAAGTTACTTGGTCCAAGTCAACTTGGATCGTGTAGACTTGCCTTAATAGATGCATTAATTACCAAAACATACCTTGTTGATATACACTTTTTACCCTTCTGGTAAATTAGCCAGCTGTGGAGAGTAGAAATTCCTTGGGACATTTAGTTCCAAAACAGACAAACTAGCTCTTTCAGATTTCTTAAGAAGCGCATACAACTGTGGTAAAACACCAAATTTAATTTTGACTATCAACTGATTTTATCATTAATTAAAATAAAAATGTTTCGGGATTTTATAATTTGGGGACTAGTTATCGGTTACGGCAGAGAAAAATCATTCTCCTGTGTAGCTTAGTTGGAAAGAGCGTCTATACTGGAAATTCAGGAGGCCTGTGGTTCAAATCCCGGTGCTGGATCTATTTTTCTCTGTCTATCTCCCAGTGGTAATAATGATTATAATTTGATTTAAAATCTTTTTACTGTTTGAACCTGATAAAAAGTCTAGTAGATGGATCTTTTAAAAACCTTAGAAGGAGTAAATACACAAATAAATGTTTAGTTCTTTGCCTGGTTTTGAAGCTAGATGACCATATTAAACATGACTTTTGTGCTAGCGCTCCTTTGGGATCATAGGACCTAAACAAAGCAGCACCATCTGTTTTCGACGAAAGCTTTGGCCTCCTTTAAGGTCATTACTATAATAGCTAACTCCTTGCTTACACTCCTTCTCCAGTTTGCTTAGGGGCTTTCAGTGGCGGATTAAAGGGGGACCGCCCCCCCCCCTTGATCATACTTTTTTGGCAACGACTACCAAATTTCATATCAGAAATGCATAAAATCGCTGTTTTGAGAGGTAATATTTTCAAAATTTTCCGGGGGAGAACCCCCGGCCCTCCAAATATCCCCCCCCACCGCCCAAACAATTAACTTCTAACGACACCAAGCGTCCTAAAGTTGTCCCGGTTTTGGAATTGAAATCCCGAACTTGTCTCCCGAAAACGGTTTTCAGCACGCCAAAATGTCCTAGTTTTTAATAGAAACGTCATGGGCATAATGGCCCGTAGATTTAAAACGAAAATATTAAATATCCTCATTTTGCTTCCGAGCTTACTGAATGTAACAAACTGTGATACATTTTCGTTCTCAAGAACGAAATTTTTTTTTAGGTATTTTAGACAAAGGGAATGATTAGGTACACAACTTTTATTGTGTTACAATAACTATACTTTTAAGTTTTTATTATATATTTAAAAAAAAAATGTACTTGTGTTCATGTTCATTCTTGTTTGCCAACAAACTACACCATATAATCGAGCCAAAAATTACCCTTTTGTGACTAAGTATTAAAATCAAATTTTACCTCAGAAATGCATTTAAGCACTGTTTTGAAGGGTCATATTTTAAAATTTTTCCCGGACCCCCCGCTATATGCACCCTACAATAATTAACTTCTATGACACCCATGGCTTACGGTTAAGATATTGTCGGAGGGGGGGGGGGGAAGAATCCTGAAATCTCCCCCCCCCTTCCTTAGGGCTTTCCATACTCCGAAACCGCCACCCCCTAGATGACAACCTTAATCCGCCACTGGGGGCTTTCCACATTCCCCTGCGTGTTCCAATCTAAGGCTACTCTTTCAGTAGCTCCTCAAAGCTTCCTTAACGTGTGCCCAACCCAGCCCCATTTTCTACCTTGAAGGTTGCTCAAACGTTCTCCAGAACTCATTGTTGAACATAGTTTTGGGCCAAAAGACTCCTAGGATTATCTGTACACAGGGGTTAACAAAGGGCTGAAGCCCCAGACATCGACCACATATCCTTAAAAGGCACGAAAAGATTTACTTATACACAAAATTCTAGCTTGTTATTAGTCACTTTTTTGCATGCTATCTCCTGGACTAACAAGAATAATACTTAAATGATGAGCATATAGATGTTTTTTTTTTTTTTTGTTTTTTTTAATTACAAATATTGATGGTTATCTCCTTCCGGACAGAATACTTTACCACAGAACATGATTATGCCTTCTCGGTTCTTCAATATTACATGTAGGAGGGTATAAGTTTGGCTTAGATTTGATTTTATTAATTTTTTAAAAATATATTAATTGCAAATAATATGGTTAGATCATAATCTAATTAAGGATACTATGAACTTAATGTTGATCTCTCTTTTTAACCAAGGCAGTACTCTTTATTGCTTTTGTATTTGTTTATAAAACCCTCCTGACTGTGTGGTTTCCTGCCAATGAAACCATCTTTTCTTTTTGCTGCTTTATCGATATGCCTGTAAATTTAGATTTATGCAAAGCCATTAACTTTTCATCCAAGCTGCCTTGTTAAACTAATATAATAGACGTATCTATTTTTAAAAGATGGATGTGTTGTATATTAAGAGACACTAAATAATTATTGAATACCTAAGGGGCTTTATATTTTAATATTTAAAGAGTGTTTAAATGTTTAAGGTGTGTTTTTCTACAATGGGTCCAGACAGGCTCAGCTAATGCCAAGATGGCTGGCATATTTGGCTGACCAGAATTGGGTGATCTTTTTCTCTTCAGTCTGATTTAACGTTGTTTAGTTAAGTGTTATTATAATTAATCAATGTATCGATGACGATAAAAGAATAATAATGGTTCGGGCTCGGATATTTATTTAAATTCTTCTTTTTTTGGTCTTTAGGGATTATTAATAATTAAAAAAACAATTGTTTTTTAATTATAATATTTTTAAATAGCTATATTTTGCCCCAAACCTGGGCATCTTCAGGCCTTATCTGAATATTACATATGATGAATAAAAATATATTTAAACAGCTTCAGCAACTAACACACTCATAGTTCATCAGTTAATCTATACAAATTACCTTTCGAAGTAGAAATTTTAAATAGTGTATTTAGCCATTGTCAGTTAGTCAATAATTCTGTCTAGCCTATCTGGTATGTTCTGGTATTGATCTTATGGTTGAAACAAAAAAAAAAAAAAAAATTGAATTAAAAACAAAAGAAATTCCAGAATGTGTGTATAGGTAAGTGTTAAATCAAGAAGAACTAGTGCTCTTGACAATTCAATAAATCTAGAAATTTTCTTCACTGGTAGAACCTGGCTAATAATATAGACAAATTAATAGAATAGATTTAATGCTAATTTAAAAATGAAATGGAAATGAAAATTAATTTTTGTTTGGAAAATCAAGGAACAAGCAATACATTGCTCAAATAATTGGTTGTTTTGACTGAGCCTTTGTGCTACCACTTCTTAATTATGACTAGAAAGGTTAAAAAAAAGTAACAACAATATTGTCACCACAATTTTATATAATCAAACAGACGTGTCAACATATTTATTTATTGTTTAGCTACAAGCTGTTGAAAAACTAAATGTTTACCTGAACCATATCTTTACTGGGTTACGCCTTGGATCTCAACTCCATATCCTTTACCTTGTTCCTTCCGTAATCCTTCTACCCACACAGCCCTAGTCTACCCCCACCTTGTACTGTTAGTTTTCCATAAATGTTTGTAAAATAGTTAGCTCAGTACAGAATCCACTCTTACTACAGTTTATAAGATTAGAGTTGGCACAATCAAAAGGCGGGAAAATTTTGAGGGAAACGATTTTATTGGTATCCCATGTTTAAAGCAACTTCAGAAAAAAATGCTCTACTCTAACCCTGTTCCACAAAAAAATATAACATGGCAACACCGATTTTCCCTTTTTATAACCCCAAAACTACCTCCACGTTTGTTGTTTCCCGCCTTCCATTGTGCCAACTCTAATCTTATAGACTGTAAGTTAACACACACACTGAAGATGCTATTATATGTTGAAACGTGTCTGTTTAATTATATAAAATTGTGGTGATAATATTGTTCAAATATTTGCAAGTTCTTGTTTACCTTCCCTCTCTCAAGTCCACAATAATTAAGTTTTGAATGCTTTGTTATCAGCTTTTTCAAGCATTTTATCATCTTCTTTTCTAATTAAAAAATAAAATAAAATATTGCCTATTCTGGTGAAAATATTTTTTTTTTTGTAGAAAAATTGCAAATTGATATTTGTCAAAAAATGTTTTTTTTTTTTTATAACTCTTGTCAATTATTCTCTTATCATTAATGATACCACTTATCAAACATCTTATAATAATAACATGTAAATCAGTTTTGATTTATGTATTGTTGTGGTTCAAAAAGAATTGATGATACTGTACCAACAATTGTTAAGATGTTTTATCGTTAAATGCCAAATGTTTATTTGACATGTTAAATTGTTTAAATAAGCTTCCCTTTTCATTTTGAAAGTTAATGTATATTTGTTTATTAGCTAGTGATTGATGAATTGCTTTTGACAAATTAATCTTTGGGTATTGATTAATAGGTTTCTTCAAGCTGAATTTTGACACTATCCCACCGCCCATTTTGTTCTAGTTTTGCATATCTCAGTTTTGACATTATCCACCCATTTTGTTCTAGTTCTGCATATCTGAGTTGTGACATTATCCTCCCATTTTGTTCTAGTTCTGCATATTTTAACTTGACATTGTCCACCCATTTTGTTCTAGTTCTGCATATCTGAGTTTTGACATTATCCACCCATTTTGTTCTAGTTCTGCATATCTGAGTTTNTCAATATCAGAGTCTAATTGGATCATTACTTTATCTAGCTACAGGAACTAGACCAGATTTGGCTTATGCTGTAAACAAGCTAAGTCAATTTAACAAAGATCCAAGAAAACAGCACTGGGACGCAGCCAAAAGACTCCTACGCTATCTCAAAGGAAAAACCAATCACGCTCTTGTATTTAAGAAAACTGGAGAGAAATTGGTTGGCTACTCCGATGCAGATTGGGGCGGTGATGTCGATGACCGAAAATCCAGAACTGGATTCGCCTTCATACTGGCTGGGGGGGCAATATCTTGGGAATCCAAGAAACAAAATCTCGTTTCCCTATCCAGTATGGAAGCCGAATATATTGCTTTAAGCGAAGCAAGCCGAGAAATTGTCAGCTTAAAGTACCTACTTCAAGAGATCGGTTTCGGTCACATGGCTGAAAACCCTACGAAATTATACGTAGACAATCAGAGCGCAAAACAACTTGCTAAGAACCCTGTCTTCCACAAAAGGAGTAAACATATAGACATTAAATATCATCACGTCAGGGAACTGGTCGAAAAGAAAATCATCGATCTTGAATATGTACCAACTGGCGACATGAATGCCGATATCTTAACGAAAGCAGTAGAAAAAACAAAATTAACAAAATTTTCCCTCGGGCTAGGGTTGAAAGATAAAACCCTTCAGCCAAATGGGGGTGTTTGTCAGGAATGACATCTATCAAAATATATTATTTTGATAGATATCTTTCATAATTTATTTTTGGCAGAAAGTTTTTTTTAAAAAAGGAAAATAATTCAGTTCTTCTTTAAATGTTATGTGAAATAGATGTTATTAATTTATACTTGAATAATCTGTTCTTATTAGACTTCCACACGCACCAACAAAATCTTATTAATAAGAGAACCTGGTAGAAACACCTTCGTCAAAGCGTTTTTTCTTCTGGATCCGGATCTGGAGTTTTCAAAACGTTTTGAGTGCGAGCTGATAACAGCTTATTCTGGGATCTGATCATTTTTCTTCATGGAAACTTATTGCATTCTGGATCCGGATCTAGAGTTTTCAAAACTTTTGTAGTTCTGCATGGTAACAAAGCTATTATTGAAACAGCTGATATCAAAAGACATTTTTAAGTTGCGTTAAGTTCGCCAATGAGAGCTCGAGATTTTGACATCAGGAAGATTTGGCCAACTAAGCAACAAAAATGTCACTGTATAACCTATTAGTTGTTTTATTTTTTCCCTTCACATATAGGTTCCCCTACCTAAGCCGTCTGAATTAACTTTAATTGTAATTAATCTGTAGATAAGGGAGTATGGAGGAGTTAAACTATTTTTCGTTGGAATTCCTCGTAACAAAAGAAAAAAGTTTGAAGTTGAAAGAGACTCAGACACCGAGATGTTTTTTAAACAATCAAACCCGTGTCCTTAGAAAGATTTAAGTTACTGAAAAAATAAATTAACCATCCTTACAGTCAGATTACCTATCTAAAGTCTTGACTTTTGACAGCGCGGGAAAATCCATGGGGAGCCAATGGGAAGTCAGGATTTTGAATTATAGAAGGTCGGGCCAACTAGGCATACAAAAATATCACCGGCCCCACCCCTCCTTCCTACAGACCTAGTGACTTTATTTTTTTTCATCATTTAGGTTGGCCATCATCTGAGTGTCACAAGTCAAAACTTAAGATAATCTGACTGTAAGCAGAAGTTATTTCTCCAGTCTAGGCGATTACCATAAACAAAGAGAAAATACTAAAGACTTTTGTTGCAGCCTAAGCCAAGTTCTGTCCCTAATGAAGATATCGATGTAGAAAGAAGAGGTAATGCGTTTTGAAGAAGGACAGCTGATTTATCTCTAGGTATTTTTATCTGGAAATGTATTACAGCTCAAGGTCAAACACCTTGCAGGTTACTCATTCAGAATCCATCAGCTGTTTCAAAACAACTTCGTAGAATCCCTTATTAACTTGAAATAGTTAAATCTCTTTGTGGACTTGTAAACTGCGTCATTTAATGCCTTAAATTCCACGCCTTTTACATGTTTTTGTTTACTTTCTCGTATTAAGTATAGAGTATGAGCATACAGAACGATCTGAGGTGGAGGGTATTTATTTGGTTGCAAAACATTTGACGAAAATTCCTTAGATTCTGTTTTTTCTCGCTTTAATCTCTTTTCTTCAAAAATCAGCCCGCCAATATATATGTTGAGGAATTCAGCGTATGTTGAGAATTTCAAAACAGACACAATAACAAAGTAAATAAATCAAGCAATGTCATTGACCGTATTAAGAAGATCAGAGTGTTGTTTTAGAAAAAATAAAGAAATCAGTCTAAAGCCCCTCCTCTCTAATCCAGTATTTTAGTCTCTTTTATATCCCTGCAATCTGTATAGTATGCAATACACTATATTCAAGGTAGGGTCGATAAAATGTTAGGCAGAAATTATAGGGTCGCGGCATCAAAAAGGTTGAGAAACGCTGATATAGACGACAAGGTGCATCGTCTAGGTCTAGAGTCTAGAGTCTAGGTGACAAAGGTGGTCTGTTTGGTTAGGAGGTAACTTCTCAATGGTTTAATAATAGTACGATGTCGCCTGAAAGAACGATCATGTGGTACCACGGATAAGCAGGGACTGAATGACAGGGCAGGAAGTCACCGGGACCAGGGTTAGAGCAGGGAAGAGTTGAAGGCGGTCATAAAAAATCGATCAAAACCAATAGCTAATCCTAATCAATTAATCAGGTAAAAGTATAAACGCTACTTGGATAGTGTAAACACGGTATCTTAGCCCATTTTGACATCCAAATCGAGTTGGATGGCCTCCAACTTTCTTTTGTTGAACAAATTAGACTGATAAAAACCAAAAATTGGCGCCCACCTGACAAATTATGAGAAGGAGCTGTTGACAATTCACTTTGTTTGCTCACTTCAACCTCTTAAATTGGTTATAATTTTATCAATTTGAGTTGTCGAAACTGATATATATCAATAAAGTATTTTATCGCCCACCACATGTATACAGCCCTAGGGCCTGTAAAAACAAAAAAAAAAATGAAAATGAATAAAATAAAAATGACAGCCCTCGGGCGTTAGAGCACTCGTAATAACGCCCATACTGCTCTAGGTACGTAAATAGCTATTACATTAATCAATTTGAATTTGACAATAATAAATAGATTTATGTTTTAGTAACTTTGTATGTTATTGTTAACTGGGAAAAAGCGACAGAAATTCGCATTATTTGCTGGAAGCGTCGTCCTTGGAAGGCTTTTAAATGTTAACTAGAAAGGTTGATGGATTCGGTTGGTTTAATGTTGTAATTAGATCATGGTCTGCTGCGGATCAACATTATACTGTTAGTGCCCAGGACAGAGCGATGCATTGTCCGCTGTAATTAGCCACACAGCCTACTCGCAAATAAAAGCTCTTCCATCCTCCAAAATGCAATTATTTAGATGTAGTTTGTGAATAAAACAACATAATGTTAAAGAGTTTGGATGTGTTGCATCAGGCTTTGTGATTGGTCGATATATTAGTTTGATGTTACAATGGATTAATGGATGGACGTAGGTGTAAAAAACACAGTCTGCGTGTACTTATTTTCTCTAATCGGTGTTAGATCTAGTTGGTTCTGGCTTTTTTATACGACCTTCATCAACCTGATGGATGAAAAATTAGTTTTGATGTTGAAATATACAGTATTAGATAGCGTCTGGTCCAGGGTTCCCATTCATAGAAAACTTTTATTATAAACATAAAATATTAGAAGTTTTAAAGTTTATTGTTTTCCAGGCGAAACAATTTACTTCATAAGTGATGCCCAGTTTTGTCCAATGTCTTCACGGTGTTTATTGCTTTAATTTACTTTTGCTTCCCAGCTTACCGAAGGTATACCGAAAGTTATGTGATCGTTCTGAAGAACGCAAAAAATTGTGCGTTTCCGGATTCAAAAATTCCCAGACAGAAATCCGTTTCCGACATCAAAAGCACATTTTTGTCTCGTGTCTGCCACTTTCGCATACACAATTTTTGCGAACCAGCATATTATTATATTATCTTAAGAGGTACTCTTCCACTTCCAATTATAATGTAATCTAAATGGTAGGTCATAATTAGCTCCATTGTTGGTCCCATGTAATTTACAACTTTCTGCGCCCATTTGTTACTTTTCCACATATGCACAAAAATACATCTATTTACACCTGCATCATCAAAAGTGCTCACCTGATTATTATAAAGGTTGGATGGTTTGTCGAAATTAGTCCTCAGATAGCCCCAGATTAATTTAATATCTGCTTACCCAATTTAAATTTGTTTTAAATTGATTCTTTTAATCATGTAATAAAACTAAAAAAATCGGGTACAGGGTACCTCGGAACTTTTCCTCACTCTTGCTACCTCCTGCTGCGAAGCAGCAGCCAGGCTCCATTTCAATGCACGATAAAACTCGTTGTATTAAAATGGCGCCTGTTCTATTTATCATAGGAAGTTGAAATAGGGCTCACATTGTGCAGAATTAAAATTAGGAATGAAGCCTGTGATTAGATTTTTGATATCTTGCTTAGAATCAGTATAATTTTAATTTTACTGTTTTTCCTAACCTCAAAGGGCGGTAGAGCCTTAACAACGGAACTTCCATTTTCCCTTGTGATCATTATTCCAATAAATAGGACTTGAGGAAGTTCCACTAATGTACCTCCACTAATTGGCAAGACTATTTTTTCTATGTTTTTCTATTCAGAAGTTTCGAGATGGTTCCATGCGGACAGACAGACAGACGGAAACTCTCGCTTGACTCTAAACAAGGCCCTTTGGTCTTGGATGCGAAAAAAAAGAGGATTGTTTACAACAGGTTAGATTTTGGCAAACGTAGTTTTTTTTAGAAAACGATTGTGTATACGGCTTTAATTTTTAAAAGTAGTTGTTTTATGTTTAAATATTTTTTTTTTTAGAATTTAACACAGATTGAAAACATTTATGTTTCTCTAATCTATTAGAACTAAAATTATCATTTTACCTTATTTTTTTGTTTTCAAATTACTTTTAATGAAAATGGCATTTAAGAAATGCTACAAAGTTTCATTAGTTGGATAGAAAGGTCTCAAATTAGTCAACTTACCTAAGAATTTCAAATATCCATTTTACATGATCCAAGGAAATATTAACTCAAGTGCTCTTTGGCAGCAATGATTTGATGAAAATTAATATTTTAGTTACATATTAATTTCTCACATGCGCATTGTGTGTATGTTGAGAAAAATGCCTATGTGTAGAAAGTTTTTTGATTGCAATAGTACATTTACGCGTCGAGTGGGGAAAGTAGCATTTTGCATGCGAGTGTTACACCCGAGCGATAGCGAGTGTATTAAAACCACACGAACAATGCAAAATGCCGTTTTCGCACGAGTTGCGTACCGTACTTTATCTACGATTGTTAGATTTTAATAATAAATACAGAAAA
>KZ651946.1:144006-155857 GCA_001010745.2 Gerris buenoi | reverse complement strand
CAGTTAAAGGGTTGTTGTTACAAGTGTTTAAGGAAATCTTGGCATACATCTCAAAATTGTCCTGTAACAAAAATCTGCGTCTACTGTAAAAGCAGATTCCACCATCGAAGTTTGTGTCCAAAAAAGATAGGAAATAAAAAGGAAGATAATGAAAAAGATAAAATTAATCATGATAACAATAAGGTTGATGCTCAGATGATGGCATGGGCACCGCTAGGATCAATGCAAACTGCGACAGTAGAAATATGCAACAAAGAAAATTATGGAGTGTACGGTAGATTACTTCTAGATACAGGGAGCCACAGGTCGTATATAGCAGAGAAGTTAGCTAAACAACTTAAATTAGTGCCTATACAAAAAGAAAAACTTAAAATTTCCATTTTCGGAACTATTAAACCCATAGTTATAGATTCCTATACAGTTGAGGTAAAAATTAAAATTTCAGATGGTTCATTTATGTGTATAGTTTCTAACGTCGTTCCCTTTATTTTAAGAAACAAAATTGAGTTCAACAGACATTTAGAAGAAGCAAAAAATAAGTTTCCAAATTTAAATTTCGCAGATAAACCAGAACTAGTAAAAAATAGTACTGAAATTCAAATTTTGATAGGAAATAGTTATTACTATGATATAATAACATTAGAAAAAATTGAGCTACAACAAGGCTTATATATGTTGAGTTCGAAAATTGGGTGGATTATTACTGGGAGAAGTGAAGAGAAAGAGAACAGTCCTTGTGTAATTAGTATGTTGACTTGTATTACTCAAGAAACGGACATTGATATGTATATGCAAGAAGATAACGAAAATAAATTAGGTTTAAAACATTTTTGTAACTTAGAAACATTAGGGATTGAAGAAAGAGGGCTTGAGGAAAGCGAGAAAGTCTGGGATTTAGAGAAATTTAAGAACAGAAAGCCTTTAGCAGTGTTTGTGGAGAGGAGAGTTGACGAGATCAGAGGGTTTAAAGATATAAACATGAAGTACGTGCCAGGTAGTGATAACATAGCGGAGCTTTCAAGTATGAAATGTTGGTGGGAAGGTCCAGCTTTGCTGGAAAATGAAGAAGAAACTTGGCCAGAAGACATCTTAGAAGAAGTAGAATCGGAGCAACTAGGCAATGAAGAAATCAATTTAGTCGCAGTAGAAGACCAAATAAAAAATCCGTCACCTTATGAGATAATAGAAGAAAACTATAGTAAACTTAACAAACTAATTAGAGTAACTGCCTGGGTACATAGAGGGATTGTGAAATTTAGAAGAAGGTTATCTCAAAAGAGACAATTAGNCTTTACGGCGCTAGAGTGGTAAAGAAGAGGAATTGTTCAAAACTATGAGACACGCATGCGTAATTAATACAGTTGTGTATTGAATTTAAACAGTTGTGTGTTGAATCTAAACAGAGATACAATGTTTATATTACGTATCAATCGTAGATAAAAGAATAAATTTATCTTTAACCCTTAAAGAGAAACCCTCATCCCCTAACTTCAGATGATCAGTCCAGGTTCAATCCCCTTTAGTATTTACTTGACCCCTTAGGAAATTAAATATTACAAAATCCTTCCTCCCTTCTTAGAGGATAACAATATTATTGTAGAAAACAAATGCAGTGACTTTATTTTAGCGTTTTAGAGATTTTTGTGTATGGATTTGGTTTTAGGTCCGTATATGGCCATATTGTACCAATAGTCCAGGAGATAGCGTGCAAAAAAAATGTCTGAATGACATCAAGCTGGAATTTTGTGTATTAGTAGATCTTTTTGTACCTTTTAAAAATATGTGGTCGGCTATGTTCGTCTGCGGCACATAGCAAGGCAATGGGCATTTGAAAAATACAAACCGGTGGAGAGCGGTCATATCCGGCCCTTTTTGGCAGACGATGTGATTTTCATGATCCTGAGTACGATCTGTTCGAACTTAGTTAGTAGATCAAAAATCAAGTTGATGGAAGTTTGTCACTTAACAGGTGCCTCTTTGATTTCGAGTTTTAACAAACTAATCTAATAAGTGACGAACTATCATCAACTTGATATTTGGTCTACTTACTAAGTTGGTTCTCAGGATCATGAAAATCACATTTTCCACAAAAAGGGTGGGACATGGCCGCTCTCCACCGTTTTTTTTTTAAATGCCTATTGCCAAGCTATGTCATGCAGACGAACTTATCCGACTACATATTCTTAAAAAGCACCAAAACATTTACTGATACACAAAATTTTTGCTTGATGTTTAGACAAGCACAGCGAGCAAAAAGCTATCTCCTGGACTACAAAATAAAAGTTGTTTATATCATAAACATGCAAACTTTGTCTGTATTCTACTTTTTTTTCTCTATATTCTCTGTAATTTACTCTATTGGAATATTTTTGGTTGCCTTTTCGTTAATTTAACTAACTCTCAATTTAGACTAACTTTAAGCATCTAGTGCAATTAGTTTCGGAGATTTCGTCATCTCAAACTTTCTCAAATAAATGGTCACCATCTTAAATTAATCAAAATGGTGGATCGTAAAAAAAGATTTTCCTAGCGACCACCTTGGTGCTAAGAGAAACCAGCAGCAATATCAACTGAGTCAGTAGGGTTTGGATTTTTATTATATATATATATACGCATGTATATACTCGTATATTAGTTTTTCTCTTTGACTTTATTTAGAAGTCAATAGTAAGTCTTCAGCGTCATTGCAGAATAGTGAGTCTTTCTTTTGAGTTATTTTCAAACCGAAGAATGTGATGCAAGAAGCATTCCTTGCACATCTTCTTTTCATTATCTTTGTTATTCATCATTAAAACGAAAAAAGAAAAAAGTAATGCAAGTTGGGATTGGCTCAAATCAATTTCTGCTCCATTTTAGTCAAAACTACTTTTGATTTTTGATTAGATATTAACAGGCAATTCTAGTTATGACCAATCAATGCCGGTTTTAATTAGATAATAACAAACAATTCTAGTTATGACTAGTCAATATCAGTTTTGATTATTATATTAGTATAGGCAATTCTAGTTATGACTAGTTAATATCAGTTTTGATTATATAGTAGGATAGGCAATTCTAGCTATGACGAGTCAATATTAGTTTTGATTGTATATTAGTACAGGCAATTCTAGTTATGACTAGTTAATATCAGTTTTGATTATATAGTAGTATTAGTCCAGTCAAATGGTAGTTTGAAGTGGAAAGTTCTGGTGTAATTGTTGTTTGTGGTTTACATTATGTTTTTTGGGGCGCTGAACACGAATCTGAAGTTGTCCAACAAAATTTCCTGCGGCAAATATGAGAAATCATCGAAAAACTACTAAAAAAAAGATTTTTTATTGGTTTTCAGCTTATAACTTGCAAAGCAATCCATTAACGCAATAAGTGGACTAGTAGTAAAATAAAAAGGAGAAAATAACCTACAATTTATGTCTATAACATTTATTTGTACGTCGTACGGTTTTCACGCAAATGGGAGTTGAAATATTGGGAAGGCTTGGAGAGTGCTGAAGTGTAAACGGTTGGTGGCCGGACTGCGCTGGCAGTTAATTTTATGTTTTTCGGTGTGCTGAACACGAATCTGAAGTTGTCCAACAAAAATTTTACACGCAAATATGAGAAATCATCATAAAACCACTATCTTCTTTTATTTTTTTAGTGGATTTCGCCTTATAACTTGCAAAGCAAGCTATTTACGCAAAAAGTGGAGGAGTAGTAAAATAAAGAAGAGAAAAATACCTACAAATTATCTCTTTACCATTTTTTTGTAAGTCGAATGGTTTCTATGCAAAAGAGGGTTGAAATAACCGGGAAATCAATAATTTTTGAAAAATAGCAACAAAAATAATAGAACCTGTGTCTAAGAGCTCGTATTAGTACTTAAATACATATAAATTGTTCAGAAATTCGCTATATATTATTTTAAGAATAAGGTTTGTTGCTATTTTTTGTTGGACAACTTCAGATTCGTGTTCAGCTCACCGAAAATCATAAAATTAACTGCCAGCGCAGTCCGGCCACCAACCGTTTACACTTCAGCACTCTCTGTCGTGAAAGCGAAATATTTAAATGTTTATTTTATTTTCACTTGCAAAAAATATGTTTTTTCCGTGGTAGGCTGTGAAATAGTAACTTTAGAGCCTAGAAAACAAAGCTAAAATCAATTTTTTCGTTACGTGGACTTAAAAAATCTTTTCATTACTCCTGGGAGTAAAGAAANTGGATTGCTTTGCCAGTTATAAGCTGAAAAGCAATAAAAAATATTTCTTTTAGTAGTTTTTCGATGATTTCTCATACTTGCCGCGGGAAATTTTGTTGGACAACTTCAGATTCGTGTTCAGCACCCCAAAAAACATAAAGTAAACCACAAACAACAATTACACCAGAACTTTCCACTTTGAGCTCTTTTTATGCACCATTTGACTGGACTATATAGGTAATTCTAGTTATGACTAGTCAATATCAGTTTTGATTATATAGTAGTATAGGCAATTCTAGTTATGACTCGTCAATATCAGTTTTGATTAGATATTAGTACAAACAATTCTAGTTATGACGAGTCAATATCGGTTTTAAATACATAATAACAAGCAATCATTCTAGTTCTAGTTATGACCAATGAATATAAGTTTTAATTAGATAATAACAAGCAATAATTTTAGTTCTAGTTATGACCAATGAATATCAGTTTTAATTAAGTAACAACATGCATTAATTCTAGTTATGACCAATGATTATCAGTTTTAATTAGATTATATCAGCAATAATTCTAGTTATGACCAATGAGTATCAGTTTTGATGAGATATTAACTTGCCATTCTAATGCTATGACCAATCAACAAGCAATAATTCTAGTTCTAGTTATGACCAATGAATATCAGTTTTAATTTAGTAACAACAAGCAACAATTCTAGTTATTACCAATGAATATCAGTTTTAATTAGATAATAACAAGCAATAATTCTTGTTATGACCAATAAATATCAGTTTTAATTAGATAATAACACGCAATAGTTCTAGTTATGTGCAATCAATATCAGTTTTGATGAGATATTAGCTTTCAATTCTAGTTATATGACTAATCAATATCGGCTTTGTTTAAACATCAACAAGTAATTCATGATCAATGAATATTAGTTTTGACTAATGCTTTTTTCCAAATTTAGTTCTGAATAGGGAATTCTATTTCAGTAACATTAAATGAATATGTATATCTTATACGTATGTAGGAAAAGTATTTTTGTTTTATAGATAAAAGTATGTGCGTGCAATGTGCAAGTGCAGATAATATGCCCCGAGGGGGTCCGTGCCCCCAACTATTCCAGGAAGAATGGAGTGGGAGTGCGTCGCAGAACTAATATTCCCCCACTCCTAACCCCCCAAGCCCCCTCTACATCACTATTTCATCACTAACAGCGTACTGGGGGGCAATCTCTCTAAGCTAGAGCTGACTTTGAATTCAGTATCAAATTAGACTCGACACAAGTAACTCGTATGATATCTTAACCTTCAACACATCAGCTGATCAGTGTAAACAAACCTGCGTCTTTACTATACCATCTGTTTCTTCTCCAGAAAAACAGATATTTTGAGGCTAAAAACTTCAAAAATTTTAAATTGTCAAAAGACATTGGAAAACANTATTTAGAAAAATACAATGAATTGGTAGCTAAGTTAGAGAATGTTTCTTTAAGTCCTGAGGAGGCAACTAGGTTTGAAGCTGATGTTGATGGGTTTACCAATATTATGCTCGATGCAGACGATGTCAAGGTCTTACTCCACAATAGATTAAAGGATAAGGTTGGTTTAGGTGGAGTAGGCCAGCGGTTCCCAAACTGTGGTACGCGTACCACTGGTGGTACGCGGGATCAGGTTCAGTGGTACGCTTTGTATAAATATTTGCGGTTGTCAGGAGTGAATTCATCCCTTATATACCTCTAAATCATAACCAAGTACAGAGTTTCCAAAGACAAGTTTTATTAATATCCTATATGTTCTATTCGTATTATTTTGTTGTAATTTGAAGCTCTTTGTTCTTTCATGAATGTTTTTTTGTTTTTGTTTTTACTAAATAAAATACAATTTTTATTTTGTCCTTTTTTTAACAATCATGCTCAAACACCTTCTTTCTATCCAGGGGATTGAAAGTAAAAAAATAATGATTTAGTACGCAGGTCTGTAAGGTACTACTTAAATTTAAAAATGTTTTGCATTAAAAAAAAAAAAAAATGTGATACCCTACGTTTTTGAACCTAAAAACTCAAAATTTTTCGGGGGGAAGGCCCCCGGACCCCCTTTCTTCTGTAAAAAAAATCCTGGATATTCCTTTATAAACATCAGTGGTACATGAAAAATTCAAGACACATTAAGTGGTACGCCACCAAAAAAGTTTGGGAACCCCTGGAGTAGGCAACTCGAGTATAGAGAATGTAGGGGAAATCTCAGCTACACTTCCAAAAATAATACTGCCTACTTTTAGCGGAGACAGGTTAAAATGGTTCGAATTTTGGGAGAGATTTTACACTTCGGTTGATTGTAAAACTCATGTAAGCAAAGTAGACAAATTTAATTTATTAAAACAACAACTATCTGGTGATGCCGCTCAAGCCATAGCGGGGTTATCATTGACTAATGTAAATTACGATGCTGCTGTAGATATCTTGAAATCTAGGTTTTCTAATAAAAGTTTAATTATCGATGATATTTATTCAAAATTCAGAATGTTGCCCCAATGTAACAATACTACTTACTGTACGGTTAAGGTCCACTTTAGATCAAATAGAAAATTTCTGCCGGTCACTAGAAGGATTAGGAGAAAGTATTGAAAATTCCAACACGTTTTCNAATCTTAATAACGGAATATCATCGTACGATTCTTTAAATTTAAATTTTACAAATGAATGAATTATTATGCTGATGTAAGCTCTCCTCCTTCCATATTTATATTGTCTATTTTTCGAATTTTTGAATTGACACCAAACCATCCTTATTTTTTTTTTTAATTTATTATATTACGTGGTGTAAATTATAGATAAGTTTTGATAGTTAGACAGATTTACACGTGTTAAGTCACCCTGAGTCCAAAAATGTGGCTTTTTAAAAAAATGTCATGTGCAAACGTGTGGAGCCTAAAGTAGTAGGTAAGCGATTTCAATGAAATTTAGCATACTTGTTCAGAAAAATCATATTCCTGGGTGGAATATAAAAATTAATTTTATAAAGAAACAAAATCTCAATAACGGTGCCGACTGTTGAGATTAAAATTTGAGGAGGCGCTTACCTGAAAAACACAGATTTTTACTTTCTCATATTTATAAAGAGAAAGTATTGTGATGGTGCAAAAATTTGATTTTGATATTTTGATGGATTTACATGTTTCAAGTTCCACTGAATCCAAAAAAGTGGTTTTTAAAAAATGTCTGTGCAGACGCCCGGAGCTTAAACTACTGGGCTGACTTTGACATATTTGGCAAGCATGTTCAGAAAAATCATAACCCGAGAAGAAATCGGAAAATGAATTTTAGCTTCAAATTTGGGGGCGCAACTCCCTAAAAACTCTGAAAAAACAAAAATATTTCTTGAAAACGGTCCCGACGATTCTGATAAAAATTCTAAAATACATATTGGATTTAAATTCGAGTCTAACGATGTAAGCCGTTTTCCCGGGTAAACTTTATTTCCTGAGAAAATAGCTTTAAACGCGGCCGGAAAGAGGCCGGGTTCGATAGTTTACCTAATTCAAAGTAAATTTTAAGAGGCCGGGTTCGATTTCCCGCCGAGGAGAANATTTTAAGACTAAGGGATATCCAGTTCTATAGGCTTTGGGACTAAGGAACATCACACTTTTGTATACAAAAGTGTGATGTTCCTTAGTCCCAAAGTACATTAGATTGAATATCCCTTTGTCTTAATAGCCATTAAGACAAAGGAAATATCCCTTAGTCTTAATAGCCATTAGGACAAAGGAAATATCCCTTAGTCTTAATAGCCATTAAGACAAAGGGAATATCCCTTTGTCTTAAGTCATTAAGACAAAGGGAATATCCCTTGATCTTAATAGCATTAAGACAAAGAGAATATCTCTTTGTCCTAATAGTCATTAAGACAAAGGAATGTAAAGAGGAGAGTTTACAACCCTTAGTCAAACAACATTTTAGGACTAAGGNACTTCATTTAGGGGTCAAATTTTTACAATTTAGGGTCAAAAATAGCATATAAACGTGTTTTTTCCATTTTAGCCCCCTTTTATATGAAAATATGATGAAAGTGTACATAACAACAATTACTGTACTCTTAAAGAGCTTTCCAGCGACATGCATCTTGAAGGGTAAATACTATTTTGACTTTTGTACCCCGTACTCTTGTTTTTTTTTTTCACCCATGCAAATTCTTGACCAACATTTTCCTATATTATCATAAACCAATAATACGCAGATTTCTTTGAAAATTCGCTCATTAAGTCATGGTGCTTGACTGGACTTTTTACATTATGTTGGTTTGCAAAAATTAAGCGATAGACCGACAGACAGACACAGAACCAAAGATGTTCCCTGATGTTTGAAGAAGATTTCTGTCTTGGATTCTGTCGAATTTTTATTTCGTTTTTTTTTTATATGTACTATTAATTCTTTTAACCTTGACATTTGTACGAAGAAATTATTATCTACATTTTNGTAAAATATTTTCGTTCTTCAGAACGATCACATATCTTCCGTTACCTTCGGTAAGCTCGGAAGCAAAATTAAATCTTTGAGATATTGTTTGTCGTAAAAAGACTATTTTTACCTGTATGACTTTTCCCAAAGAAAAAAATAATAATAATAACTTCGTGGCAGTGATATGTTATTCGTTCGCTGCCACAGTTACAGCTTATTCAGTCACAGTGACAGCTTATTCAGTCACTGTGACAGCTTATTCAGTCACTGTGACAGCTTATTCAGTCACTATGGCAGCTTATTCAGTCACTGTGACAGCTTATTCAGTCACTATGGCAGCTTATTCAGTCACTGTGACAGGATTTCAAGCCGTTATTTGATGTTTTCAGTTGATTTTACCGTATACGCAAATACGCATGTTTACCTAATTCTAAGTAAATTTCAATGGGAAATCAAATATATCCGACTTTTAGTAATTTTGAGATAAATAATCGAGTGTCTACTCAATTATCCATACTCTAAGCTGACGGATAATGGAGCTACTCAATTATTCATTATCCATACTCTTAGCTGACGGATAATGGAGAGTCTACTCATTTATTCGTGTCAGAGTGGTGACGGATTTATGTGACACTTAATCACTTTTTTTATAACACAATATTTTTTGGGTGAAATTTTCTAAAAACGCAATATTGGCGGTAAAAAGCACTTTAGTCATGAAAAGTCACATATATATTAATATATAATATGTATATATATGTAATCTACTCTTCGATATGATGTCTGAAACGTATTTCTGTCTTGGAAATTTTTTAAATTTGGAGGCGTAAAATATTTTCGTTCTTCAGAACGATCACATATCTTCCGTTACCTTCGGTAAGCTCGGAAGCAAAATTAAATCTTTGAGATATTGTTTGTCGTAAAAAGACTATTTTTACCTGTATGACTTTTCCCAAAGAAAAAAATAATAATAATAACTTCGTGGCAGTGATATGTTATTCGTTCGCTGCCACAGTTACAGCTTATTCAGTCACAGTGACAGCTTATTCAGTCACTGTGACAGCTTATTCAGTCACTNTTTTTTAAATTGTTTTTGCTTTAGAACTATTTTTTTTGTGAAATCCGGTATCAATTTCATTCTTTTTCCCGTTTAATCTTTGAACGGGTTAATTGCTTAGTTCCCTTTTTCCGGAACGCATTCGTGTTTTTAATTTAAAGTATACCTATTTTTTTTAAATTTAATTTAAATTTTTTTAAAACTCAACATGCTAATTGAAAAAATGAAGCAACAGCTGAGTCAGCTTCAAGACTGCAGAGAAAATGCCTTCAACGAGTAAGTTTTTAACGCCCTTTTTAAATTTTTATTTACGTATCTTTTGAAATAATATTATTTTTTAAAAAATGAATTTACGTTTAAATTGACAACTCTTTTTTTATGGTTCCTTTAAAATTTCACTTACTATTTATGTTATTCTTACGCTTTTACCTAATATAACCCCATATGTTTTATTAGATGTCTGCATTTTACTTACTTGATTCTATGTATTCCTGTAATTTACTGATTTCTGTCAAAATATTTTGTGCTTGTCCGTTCGTTCGTCGAACTAACTACCTATATANTTTTTTTTTTTTAATTATTGTTTGTTAAGATAAATATTTTACGGGCATTTCTTCGAGATTCGAACGCGATACCTTTAGAACTATACAGGGTGATTGGCGATTTATGTACAAAAATAAATAGGGAGATAATAAACATCATTGGCTACAAAAAACGTCATATAAACCATGGGTATATTCCCAACCGTTTTCCCACAAGGTCAATTTTATGATTTTTAAGATCGCATACCTTTTCTCAAAAAAACACTTATTGCTCCAAAAGTATAAAAGATGAAACAAAACTTTTGGTTTCGTTGTAAAGCTGGCAAAAGTTCTTACAAGAAAAGTATAATATTCATTTTCATGCCCTCAAATTAGATGACAAATAATTAATACAAAGTTTTTTTTTTTTTTTTTTTTAAATTNTAGTTTTTTTTTACGGTTAGTTTACGTGGGAAAACCTATTTTCTTTTAGGAAAAGCTATTTTCTTTTAGGAAAAGCTCACAGATAGGTTTGATTAATGTATTTGGTTAAAGGGGTAAGGTTATGATTATTTATGAGGTGATGACGTAGCGATTACACGTCTAGTAGATATGGGAGAGTTTGAACTCCGAGATATTTTGTCACAGTCACTAATCGATATTCACTGGTTTCCACTAAACTACCACCCCCCCCCCCTCTCCTGCGTAATTCCTTATTGCATTAACTTACCGCCACGACTTTAGAGGGTTAATTTATCTGTAAATTACCTAAAATCTACCCCTAATCATAACCTACAAACTACCCCTAATCTTAACCTACAAACTACCCCTATGATAATTATAATTTAACACATTATTACAGATGGTGATATGGTTTTGCTTGGCATTTTGTCAAATTTATTTAACTGTAATTTAAAATTATAATATGTGTTTTGTATTTGCTATTATATGTGACATTTTGCACATACATATAGTAGTTTAGTCAAAAATAAAGGATTGTTGGACTATTAAATATCTAGAAATTATTATTTATGATTTTATTAATGATTTTTTTATATTATAAATTTAATATTCAATTTAATAGGTTCCACAGATAATCTGTTAATACCAAATGTGACACATCTAGATATATCTTCTAGTGATACATATCTCTGAGCTTTTTAAGCATAATTTATATTTTTAATTTAAATCAAATTATAATTACTATTTACAACGGGAGACAAAGAGAGAGAAAAATAGACTCCAGCCTTGGGATTCGAACCACGGGCCTTCTTTATTACCAATTCAGACGCTCTAGCCATCTAAGCTACACACTGAAGAATAATTTCCTCTCTTGATAACGATAACTAGTCCCGAATTAAGCTTTCAAATTTTTCCACAAGTACTATCATAGTACTACCAAAAACTTAAAAATTGAACATAATTTAGTTACATAATTAACTGAATAATTTTATTAAGTTAAATAGTTTTAACAAATAAGTAACATTTCTTGGAACCATAAATTTGTATTTAAAAATGTTATAATATGACTTTATAATTAAAAAAAATAAATATTTAATAATAGTTTTTTTTATGTGTAGAAGAAAAATAGCCGCCTTCATTCCGTATTTATACATTTTTATTTTATTTTGATTTATTTT
>KZ651946.1:116185-126227 GCA_001010745.2 Gerris buenoi | reverse complement strand
AGATACGCAAATAAAATGCTCAACTGAGTAATTATTATTAAATAAAAATAAAATAAAATAAATATTAATTAAACAGTAATTATAAACAGTAATTAAACAGTTAATTCTTCTGTGTACAAATGTCTAAAAGAAAATTACTTTCAGAAAAATATCATTAATTTAAAAGGCGTAGATAAAGTAATGAAGAACAAAAATGAAGGGACATTTCTATATATCATTTTGAACTTCTATCGGCGAAGTATGGTACTACAATAAATACAAGTTAATACCCCAAAAGGAGTAAATATTTAATCGCTTCGAGTTCAGTGTCTACAATTAATATTATTATTTTTTTTTTTTTAAAAAAACCGGGATTCAATATTTGAAATAAGTGGAGATTTTAAACAAGGATCTTGCAGAATGCTTAGAGATCTAAGCACGTTGACGTAGATAAAGCAGTTCTGTGGGTGAAAATGGTACGGGATGGAATTCTTCCTTTTTCAGGGCCACTTGTTTTCTTTTTTTGTCTGGAGCCATCTATTTCGTCACATTGAGGTCCTGTATTGATTTATAAATACCATCTGAATTTTGCTTCAAGTCTTGCTACCGTTTCTTTAGTTCTTCTAATTCTTCAGTTAAGTTTATTTTGCCTTCTTTTTCTTCTTCATATTATGTTCTTCATTTGTTGTACTATTAACACTTCTCTTCAAAATGTTTACATCTGACGCTATGTTATTATATTTACTCAAATCTAATTTAATTAAAAGACAGTGTTGCCAAAAAAAAAAAAATCTTACATTGTATATAAATAAAGATTTACAAATCTTGAAGGGGATACAAGGTGAAGAGGTTTTTTTCAATCCTTTGTTTAAGATTTGTGTATAATGAATTTAAAATACTCATCGGAAAAGTAGAAATATTTTTATACATGTTTATTTTCTAAATTCTTTTCCATTTCTTAGTATTTGCATAGTGGTTCGATTCCTGGCAACAGAGAGTATATTTTATGTGCCTTTCCCTTCTTCCTCTTTAAAAATATTAATATTTTGCGATTAGCTTGACGTAATTTGCTTTCATACTTTTCTTTTTAAATTATTTTACACAAAAACTAACGTGATATTCCAATCATTTACAGTAAACGGAGGATCCCAAGGTCAGTTTAATATTTCAGGAACGGTATTAGTTTAATGACGTTAGAATCATAGAACGGTATTAGTTTAATGACGTTAGAATCATAGAACGGTATTAGTTTAATGACGTTAGAATCATAGAACGGTATTAGTTTAATGACGTTAGAATCATAGAAACGTATTAGTATAATGATGTTAGAATCATAGAACGGTATCAGCATAATGAAGTTAGAATAATAGAACGGTATTAGTTTAATTACAATAGAATCATAGAATGCTGTGAACGAATTTTTGTTTTCTTGAAAAATACCTTGACGCTTCGCTAATATATTATGTTAATCATAGATGAAACAGTTTCTGTAAATTAGCATATATTTTTTTATTAGATTTGTTGAAACAGTAATCAGTCTAAATACTGTAGGATATTAGGATACTATATTTAATTTGATATTATTTTTAATAAATGTTAATATTTCTTATTATGTAATCTTAGTTGCCCATCCAAGCTAATGTGTCATATTTTACGGTCTTTGGTAACCACCCAAGTTAATGTGTCATATTATGTAATCTTAGTTAATCACGCAAGCTAATGTGTCATATTATGTGATCTTGGTTTATTACAAGCCAAGGTAATTTGACGTATTTTATCTTAGTTTCCCTTCGCAGTTAATTTTATTTTCTTATTATTTCTTTTTCTATCAGATCATAGTAAGTTTTTTTTTCATATTATATTGTTATCTAATCTAATCTGTAATTTATATTAATATTACATCTTTAACCTTATTTAGTGATCCAAGATAATTTCTTAATTTTGAATTTTTAGTACGATCCAAGTTAGTTTGTCATCTTTAAGCTTAATCGTAATTAATTTGTATACAATTTGATAATACTATTTACCCTAGCTGACATTTATATGATATTTGTCTGTAATTTTTGTCATCCAAGTTAGTTTGACTTATTTTTAATCTTAGTTTGTCATCCAAGTTAGTTTGACTTATTTTTAGTCTTAGTTTGCCATCCAAGTTAGTTTGACTTATTTTTAATCTTAGTTTGTCAACCAAGTTAGTTTGACTTATTTTTAATCTTAGTTTGTCATATAAGTTAGTATGACTAATCTTAGTTTTTCATCCAAGTTTGTTTGTCTAATCTTAGTTTTTCATTCAAATTTTGGTTTGTCATCTAAGTTCATTTGACTTAATTTTATCTTTGTGTTTCAACCAGGTTAGGTTGATTCATTTCGTACTAATTTATTATAATGAATTTGTTGTCTATAACATTAGTTAAGTTAGTATTTAAGTTAGTTTTGTCTGCTGTAAATATAAGTATTTAAGTTGGCAGACTAATATGTGGCAAGCAGTGTTGTAGAAATAGAACCATTGCACGTGCTTACAGCTGACCAAATACGTCTTTATATTTAGATATCCTCTCGGCACGGTTCAATTAGTTTGTTTAATTTGATAGTGATAATCTAAATAAAGATCAAGCATGCTCACTGTTAAGACTGTGGTTTACATTATATGTCCAACTTGTGACAATTTGCCAATATCTATTACAGTTGCTAACAGCTGATACTATTATAATCAATCATATATGACAATTTTTAAAAATGACCTCTTAATAATCTAGATTAGACTATTAAAGATCGTCTTGTATTCATTATAATGATACCAGATGTTAAAATCTTCATCCCTAAATTCCCTATGATCTAAATCTTATTTTGAAATTTCTCTACCTTAATACCTACTACAAACATACCTCACTAATTAACATTTTGATAATTGAACGAGTGTCGTGAGTTCTTAATTTATGAGACTGATTTGAAAAATGGCATAAAAATGTATAGATTTGAATGAAATTCTGCACACAGGTGCACCTATGCATTTGTGACAGCTGTATAGTTTTTGGTGACTTCGCCATTCAATATTTTCAAAATGGCGGCCAATATTAAAACAAAATGTGTTTCACTCACGCATTAAAAGTGAAACTTACGTTCTAGAAACAGTTCATATTCTACATTGCTCTATTAGCATTCGTTGATGATTTTATTATATCAGGATTAAGAAATTTGGTTATGTGAAATTTTATTGAAAAATAAAATATTTGTATAACATTTTAACGAATAATGAAGAAAAAAATCGGTCCGAAACAACTCAGACAAACTTTCTCATATATGTACATTTAATTACTATTGGAAATTTCATCAAAAATATCATAAAAATAACTTCTCCCGGGCGGGGAATCGAACCCGGGCTCTCTCCATCCGCGTTTTAAGCTATTTTCTCAGGAACTAGATTTTTCCCGGGAAAACAGCGTATATCATTTGATTCGTATTTAAATTGTCTACATTTTAGAATTTTTTAATCAAAATCGTCGGAACCGTTTTCGAGAAATAATTTTTTTTTCGTGTTTTTCAGAGATTTTGGGGGGTAGCGCCCTCAAATTTGGAGTTAAAATTCATTTCTCGATTTCGCCTCGGGGTATGATTTTTCTGAACGTGTAGGCCAAATTTCGTCAAAATCGGCCCAGTAGTTTAGGCTCCAGGCGTCTGCACAGACGACAGATGACGGACAGACATTTTTTTAAAACCACTTTTTTGGACTCAGGGGACCTCAAAACGTGTAAATCCATCAAAATTTCAAAATCGAATTTTCGCGCCATCACAATACTTTCTCTTTATATGAGAAAGTAAAAAAACATTAAAACTAACATTTATATAAGTGTTTATTATAGTTAAATTAGTTTATGACCAGTTTTAGTAAAATCACATAATTTTTTTACTACGTTTTGTTTAGCTTGCCTTCTTGTTTGTTTGTTTTTGGGTCCAGTATAAATCTTGCAATCGATTTTTAACTAACTTCCCGAGTAGTTAGACACTTGAAACTTTTAGAATAGCTCAGAACACGATGACAATGCATTATTTTAATACTTTTAGCCATCTTTCAGCAGAATTTAATTAGTTTTCAGCAAATTTTGCCGTATGGAAAGTTAGTTAGGGTAAAATCCGCAAGTTTTTTTTTATTTGTTTTGGCATATCCCATATTTACAATCTTCATTTTGACAGGTTTCAAATTTATTATTTACGACAGACAATTTAAAAACGTAGTATAATAAAAAGTTATTTTTATCTTGCAATTATCTAGAACTTAAGTTTCACTTCTTACTGCTTGAGAGTCTCACATAATATTTTTTCATAATTGCTTTGTATCTCTTTATGGTATGCAGAGTTCATCACCCTTTTAAGTGTTTTCTTTGTATGAAAGGAAATTTAAACAATCTTTTGACCAATAAAAGGTTAGATTGACAAACAACACAAACAAAAATCCATTATTTTTTACATAACAGACATATTGAGAACAATAAGGTTGGTAACACTAAGTCTTGAATAGCTCAGGCACGTTCATCTAGACACGGCTACACTGAACAGAACGTGCCATCCTACCCTCACCTACAGTACAGACTTCTTAACACCAGCTTTATTTATAAACAAAAGAGACGCAGTGTTGCGTAAACAAAACTAAATATCCCCCCCCCTCTCTCGTCCTTGATTGTAAACAACACTGACTCGTATTGCATTCTGTAAACAATGAACCCGCGTTTATCTCTCTCCTTGCTCTGACATGACATTTGATAACTTGATAAGAGTAAATATAATATTAAGTTGGCCGCATGACACTCATTTTAAACTGATACCCCTCCCGACTTATCTTGTCTCCAATGTAAATTAATATAGTTTACGTTTAGAACTATCTGAAATGACATCTCACGCTCTTCAGTTATATATTTATCTTATTAATTGTTGCTATTTAATGTATCTAATTTCACTCCGTTATTAAACAATTTTAACTTTTCTCTATGTATATTTTAATAAAGCAAAACAATTGAATTCACAGGTTTATTTCATTATTTCACTACATTGTTCTTAGGTTTATGAGGGTCGTTACGTTAGTTGTAATAATTATTTAAAATTTAGCCATATAATAGGCTTTTCATCTATATATTGTGTTAAATTAAAGTTCTAAACTTCTAAACATTGATAAAAATTGGACATTTTTTGGATACTTTTTCATCGTTCCGATATTTTAGTCTAAAAAATTTGTTTGAACGAAATTACGTTTAAACTGTTAATATTTGTCATTTGTTTACTGTTTAATTTGTCATGGTGTTGTATTCTTAATAACGGAATGACTGATAAAAAATGAAGTCCTGATTTATTTCTCTATGAAGACTTAGGAATCGAAACTATTTAGGCATTTCATTTAATTGCTTAGCCTTCTTGATAATAGGAAACATAGCCACTTATTCCAAACATGAGCCCCGGGTTTATGCTTGGAATCAGTGTTATAATAGTAAATAGTATATGAAGTTTAGGAGTTTTGTCGGACAGTTTTGAATTGCTATAACCTTTTTACACCAAATAATTTGTTGAGGTTCTCACGACATTTAATAAATCTACGTTTAGAATCCATGATGACTACAGTTAAAATGATACTTGTCAAACCTGCTTTTAGTGCATTGCCCAAGGATCTTATATATAGGGGATGGAATTTTAAGAAGGGGTTTAAGGCAAAAAAGTGACCCTATAGAGGTAAGAGAAATTGGAGAAAAAAATCATACTGCGCACTGCGCATACTCCACGACCTTTGAACTGGGACAAATTACCTTTTTTGATAATTTCAAGGTTTACTTCTGGTTAATTTTGAATCAGGTTATAAACTGATTATTAACTCTTAATTATTATTAATGCAAAGCAAGTCACTACACACTGCTAAATATAGTTCAAATACCAATCACAAACAGCACAAATAAGAAATATAACGCACAGAAGAATATACCGCAAGGGAGAGTACAACGCAATGTTACAGCCAAAGTAATAAATTGGTCATTATGAATAATGGCTAGATATTATATANTAACGAATTGTTAAAAAAGGAACTACCAAGAAGGAAGCCCAGCTTCAAAGGGTGAATAATATACATATATGCTTCTTTCTCTAACGCACACTGTATTCTCTCAAGCACTCTGGTCTTCCCTTAAAGGTGGACGAGATCTCTACCTCCTTCTCCTTCTACGTCCAGAAAGTCTCCATAATGCTTCGTTTGTACCAGTTTCTGGCTACCAAACGTCCATGATGTGCCGAAGACATCTGTTTAATATGATCTATAGTTGAGGTGATTTTAGCATCAGCTCATTATAACTGTCTTAACATTGAAGAGAAACAAATTTAATTTTGCTTTGAAATGATTCTGTTTCGCCAGATGGGCTATGATTGTACGAAACCTTCGTTTGCTTTCTTGATGCCACTCTCTTTACGTAGTCATCTGCTACTTCTCAAATGGTTACCATACTGCCCAGGTATTAAAAAGAGTTGACAGTCCTTAACTTTTGTGTTCCCAAGAAAGGTGCTAGGTTATTCCCAGGTGCATCTATCCTTATTTCTTTGCTGTTATCTTTAATGTGATATCCACTTTGAAATTCCTCCGCAATAGGAGTGACAGTCTCTAAAAGAAAGAGTACAGTTCTCTGGAGGTCAGTAGTTTACAGCATACTCATGGCTTCACAAGTGTTTTACATAGTCTTAACTTTGTGATCTTTGTAACTCCTGACTCCTGGCAATATTTTTTTTTTGACATTAATAGTTTTAAGTTGGCAAAGTCCTCACGGAGGGGGGGGGGGGTGCTCTTTCCCCTATCATAATTCTATTGTTAACATCATCAGTAGTCTTGCGTATCAGGAAGTCGTTGATTGTTCATCTTTATGATAACTTAAAACTACAAGTGGGAGGTAGCGTAGCCGTGGTGGTAAAACCACCTCTGCTCGGCCATCACTGAATCATGAGTGGAACGAGATGGGGTTCGATTCCTCGGCATGACACTCTGATTTATATGGCTCACTATTGATCACATCATACTCGCTTCGGCGGTACAATGTACATATGTATGATGTNTCGGGGTATGTTTTTTTCTGAACATTTATGCCAAATTTCGTCAAAATCGGCCCAGTAGTTTAGGCTCCAGGCGTCTGCACAGACGACATACAGACATTTTTTAAAAACCTATTTTGGACTCAGGGAAAAAAGTTGGAGATAAGCACTACGGAGGCCCTGGTAGCCGCCCGGGTCGGAAAAAAAAATAAGAGCGTACCTGGCAGTTAAAAGGTAAACCGAGAAGACACTGTGGGTATTTCGACCCCGACGCCCAATCGGGGGCGCCGCTTAAATTGGAAAACCAAAAAAAATTTCAAATTTTAGCGCCGCCCCCGTTTGGGTGTCTGGGTTAAAATTCCTACAGTCTCTTCTCCTCGGTTTACCTTATAGTTATATTAATACCGGGGGCCCGGTACGCCCTTATTTTTTCCGACCCGGGCAGCCACCAGGGCCTCCCGTAGCACCTTCTTCCAACTTATTGCTTCCGAGCTTATACCGAAGGTAATGGAAGCATTGTGTTCACTTTTGAGAACAAAAAAGTTTTATGCCTCCGATTTTAAAAATTACAAGACAGAAATCCGTTTCAGACATCAGGGAACATTTTCGGTTCCGTGTCTGTCTGTCTGTCTGTCGGTCTGTGTGTCCGTGAATCATGAAACGTGCGACGATAACTTGAGTAAATGTCGACTAATTTTGATGAAATTTTGTAGACATGTTGATTTTACAAATGCCCAGGACGAGTTCGTTGGACAACGTTATCCGTTCAAACGTTCACGCGCGAAGCTCGCGTAAACGTGAACTTCAAAGTGGAATTTTAGGTCGGTAAAAAATCAAACTTCATCTTTTCAATGAGACAAACATTTTTTTCAATTACAATTTTTTAGTAAAACCTACTGCAACACTCCTACGAAGTGGAGTAAAGATCGCTAAAACCTGTTAATAGTTCTTACACAATAAACAATATAGCAATAAAGTAATATAACGTTAATGTTAATATAACAATAAAGTACATGATAGGATGCGAGGAAGCTGTGTGCCACACTAATTGATAGACTATTTTTCTTTTAAATCTTTCAAAATTGTTTTGATTTTACATGAATAAAAAAATTATCAATTAAACAAAATTTAGAGCGCAGATAGTTGAAATTAATATAGATCATCTGTGGGCGATGTTCAACATACCATCCAAATATCTTAAAAATCTGATCAGTACTTTAAAGATATAAGTATAAATGAACGTAAGTTTGTGTGCATTTAGAGTAGAAAAGAAATGGGCGCAGAAGGTTTAAACTTATGTGGGACCATCAATGCGGGCTAATTATGACCTACCATCCAAATTCCATTATTATATTCAAATTGGACGAGTAGTTTTTAAGATATGATGATCCACAAAAATTAACGACAAACCGACAGGCATGGAACCAAAAATTTTCCCTCGTCGGAGACCTTAAATTTTTGTTTCGTTCTTCGAAACAACCACATAGCTTCCGTTACCTTCGGTAAGCTCTGAATCTTTTTAAATTTTCTTTTTAAATAAGAAGACTAACAAACAGATCGAATACGTAAAAATATGAAGGAATATGTGTTAGGAAGGGGAGGGGGAGGGGGGGTATTTTTGGCCAGTAAAAGCTCAAGAAGGGGCGGCAAAAAATGGATAGCCCTCATGCGACCAAAACGTAAATCCGGCTCTGTGTATAATGACTAGATAAAGTGATTAATCAAGCTTTATTAATCACTTTGACCAAATTCAATAGTTATTATACATAATGCCTGGCAATAATTCATAATAACCAAATCAATTACTTTGGCTGTAATATATTGATTGTTGATTGTTCATAACCTGCCGCACGTTTCTTGGTAATATATAACCAAGAGGAAGGTAATTTGTCCCATATTTTACATATCTCCATGGGGTCACTTTTTTGCCTCAACCCTCTATCCCCTTTATATAAGATCCTTGGCATTGCCTAGTTGGTAGACTACTGGCCCTCAAGTTTACATGAAGTGATAAAGACATGTCGATAACAAAAGTGATACTTGGCTTAAGCTACGTATTTATTGATATTAATGTACACGTTTACTTCGATGATAAATTCTCAGCTGTAAATAGTGATTAAGGTGGCAGTGAAATGTCCACTACGGTCACAACTCCTTATCAATGTGGACAACACGAAACACTCCAATCAAACATTGTGATAAGATAACAAACTCCCAATTTGTTTTTATTACGTTTGACATTTGACTTTTCATTTCTTCTTTTTAATACGAGTACGTTGTACTCGATCATTAACAAAAGCTACTTGTTGTTGTTTTCTTTCATTAAATTCATTGAAGGTATAAAAAAACAAACCTGTAATATGTTAATGAACTTGATGTTAATAAAAATAAGGTAAATTTAGAATTAAGTCAGCTACCTTGTTTTTCAATTTATTTCTAAATATAAAAGAGATTTCAAACTCGAATTCAGTTTAAAAAAAAGTTGTGCAATTCGTGTAAGCTGACGTTTTGCAATAATACCGTCCAGTCGATCGCAAGGTTGCATCGCATAGAAAACACTCAACTCTCAACTCAAACAACAACAAACCTTGGCTTAGTGTTCCACTTAATTCTTAATAGTCAATAAAAATATATATTCTAAAAATAAAACAACATCTATATCAGATACATAATTAGTTGATTCGGTGTTTTCCATTTATTTGTTGTCGCAAGTTTTCGTGCATTTATACACTTAATTGTTATTGAACATTTTATCAAAATAATCCTCTTCGTAAGGGAATCGAACCCGACCTCTTTTTAGGGTTTCGTTGGTAAAACCAAAAAAAGAAACCCTTATAGTATCGTTCCTGTGTCCGTCTGTCACTCTGTACGGTTCCAATAACTTTTGAACCAAAAGAGATAAAAGCGTGAAACTTACCAGTATTAAAGATCGTTTTGACGCGCACACAGGAAAAATATAGAGAACTCAAAATAATCAGCTGTTCAAATTCAAAATGGCGGATAATTCACATCG
>KZ651946.1:92618-103406 GCA_001010745.2 Gerris buenoi | reverse complement strand
TATATATATATATATGAAAGTTAAATTATAGTTTATATTTTCATATGATAGTAACTATTTGAAGTTATAATACTTTGTTTTTTGGACCTGAAAATATGTTAGTTTGTAAGAAAAATATTTTCTACATGAAAATGATGGTGCGATTGATAGACAGCTATAAGCTCTCGAAAACCATAGTTAAAACCGGATGTCGGATTGGTTGGAAATATAAAATTGACATTTGTCCGAGCTCATAGGTCATAGAGCTTCATTAATTATAACTGGACAGACTGTGAAGGCAGCTTGAAATAATTACATCCAATAATTCTAACTGAGTCTACTTTAAAAAATGTCAACTTTTCGTTGATCTAAATATTATCAAAAAGTTGTTCAAGTATTTTTGGATTTGACTTTCTCATATATAGAAAAATTATTGTGATGGTGCGAAAATCTAATTTAAAAATTTCGATGGATTTACAAGTTTCGAGAGTCCAAAATTTTGGGTTTTAAAAGATTTTTGCTGGTCGTCGGTGCAGCCGCGTGGAGCCCAAAGTTTTGGCATATTCAGATGAATCATACCCGAGGTGAGAGTTTCGTGAAATGAGATTGTTTAAAAAATTAAGATTTTTTAAAATAAATGTTTGCTCCAAATTTGAGTGCGGTCCCCCCAAAAACTCTGCAAAATAAGACAAATATATATATGCTCGCCTTGGATTATTATATATGTATATTTAATTTTAATTAATATTACATATTATTAACTCACTATTAATTTGTTTTTTTATCTGAAAAGACACAGACGAAAGACGACAGACCATAGACAACGTTTTTAAAATTCACCCTAAATGAACTTCAAAAATTCTGGCCAACGAACTCATCCTTTCTTTTGACATTATTGACATTTTAAAATTTGTTTGAAATTTTTAAGTGCATCCTAAGGGGAGATATCGTCTGAGTGACACATATATATTCATACATACATAAAAAAAGTTAAAATTTAGGGATCGATTCAGAATGGCCTAAAACGGATTTGTATGAAATCTCCATCAAATCTCAAAGTAGAATTTTGGCGTTATCACAATACTTTCTCTGACTATTTATATTACGTCACAATATTTTAATAAACAGATGAGGGTTTTGCTTTTCTCACAGAAATTTCCATGTTTTCCCCATATTTTTCCGACCTCATGAAAGACGTCATAATATTGAAACATAAGACAATAAGACTTATTGAAGGTTGAACTATTAATAACCACATTAACTGATAACATAATTACACTATTATTTCTATTATCAAAAACTGATTAGAAGAAATGGCATTAGAACTGACCTAAAAATCATAAATTGCAATTTATGGATCGTATTTAGTTTTTGTTGCGTATTCACTCATATTAATAAGCCCTTTGGTAAATACATGTTATTGCGCTGGCGCTGAGGATTATTATATATTTGATTTTACCTAATATCATATATTTTTAACTATTAATTTCTTTTTTTCTGGTTTTTCGCATATCAATTTGTCTTGCATCGAATAATATAAAATGATAATACAACGAGCTTGAACCAGATTTTAAAATAAGATAGAACAACAGAAGATGAATAAAATCTAGTGAAGATAAGACTAAGATAGCAATTTTTATCACGTCTTTCTGCCCTATTTATTAGTTGTTTTTTTCAAATTTTAAGAAATCTATTATCACAAAATTCAAATAGTTAGTTAACCTTGGAACTACTTTCGCTAATATGTATAATATTTATGGGTGGTTTATTTATAGCTGGCCAATATCTTCGTTCTGATCGATGATCGTCAAAAATAGATATTATCAAATTTGTAGGGCTTTAAATTATCAAGAAAATAGGTTCAATGTCGTTATTCGCTAAAGTCGATAGTTTCGAAGTTATATAGTGCCGCGAAGTGCGACACTTTTTTGCACCCGCGTGAAATGGGAGTTTTTCTACTCCACGGTATAATTGAGATTCTATATTTTAGATTAAAACCACGGGGTACATTATTTACTATCGAGTCTCAATGAATTTTTCGTCTAAAAATCGGTCTATGTAATTAAAACCAGAGAAAAGATTTATTTAATTTTAATAATAATCCTGAAGATATAATAGCACAAATTAAACTGGAAATAATTTCATGCGGGTGCAGAAAAATGTCGCACTTCGCGGCGCTATTGCTTCGAAACTATTGACTTTGGCGTATAATGACATAACATCTTTTTTGTTGACAATTTAATGCTTTTGGCGGCCAAAACACTACCTGGAGGGGAAAAAATTAATATGTCAGGGGACCAAAATAAAGCCATAAACCAAAATTCAGCTTTATCGGAATTTTTTCCCGTTCAAAGTCTTGGCCTATTATAAGTACATATATTAATTTATTAATGCATACAATATTTGATAATATGTATTTATTTATTAATATTTACTTATTAATACTTATTTATTAATATCATATTCCATTATAGCTAGTATCTGACGGGTCCATCATACTTTTCAGTTGAACTAATTTTTCTTTGAAAAGGCTTGTAGTCATTTTTGAATTAGTTGTGGAATTCTGAGCTTGTTGCTTTAATATTAAGAATCTTTTTTACAACTGTCAGAGATAATATTTCTTTTTTAGGCGTCCAAACAGACCCCATTATTGAAAAAATACGTTCAGTGGGAGCCTATAAGTACCAGGTAGACACATGGCGAATTCTACTACCTTTTTAAATATGTATATTAAAAAAGAGACGTTTCTTCTAGAAAATTTCAAAATATTTATTTCCATTTCTTATGAGTTTTTGGGTTTCTTCTTTTGGTAGGGGAAGCCCATTTAGCTTTCTGATTTTTCTTAAAATCTTTTTTACCGCCCTAGGGCAGTAAAAAAGAAGAATTATTCACCTTTTAACGTACGATTAGCGAGTTCGTTTACGTGTTGTTTCATAAAAGTAACTGTTAATATCGAGTTTTTGTAAAAATCAAAGAGTGATTATGCGATTATGACGAATATTTGGAGAATAACACGCCTCTCGAAATAATTAATTCGACACAAAATGCTACTAATGAAGTTATTAATGTCATCTTTATCAAAAGAGAAATACGAACTTACATACAGTAAGTTCATTATTTTTTTTTATGTATTTATTATTAAAATCTAAGAATCGTAGGTAAAGTACGGTACGCAACTCGTGGGAAAACTGCATTTTGCTTTGCTCGTGTGGTTTTACTACCCTTGCTGTCGCTCGGGTGCAAACTCCACAGTCGTATGCAAAATGCTACTTTCTGCACTCGCCGCGTAATGTACTATTTCATAACAATCGTAGATAAAAGCATAAAATCATCAAAACGAAATAGGACGCGAGGAAGCTATCCACCTCACTAATTGGCTGACTATTTACATTTGTAAAGAATCATTTTCTTTGTTTACATATCCGTTTTTGATCTTTCCGAAAATCGTTAAATAAGTCAGGCGTATAATCCTTTCAGCAGATACTGAAATTCCGTGTATTTTTAACAGATTTAACAAAAATAATTATCAGTTTCCTAATCAGCAATGCGTTGTGTAATGCATGCTATTTTTTTTCATCCGAACATTTTTCCATCGGATCATTATCTCATGTTGTTCGGAATCCGTTCTGGATATGTTTATGTTCCTAGGCTTCTTATCAGTTAGAGGGTCGGAGGGATTTGCGTCATTAGATCGTCCTAATCTAATCATGGTACTATGTGATACCACCGTATCAGTTATTTTAGATTTCATTAATTCTTATCATGTAATTTTTTTTCGCCAAATTATAGATTTAGATTATTTTTTTTATCTTTTCACCCCTTTTAAAACGAAGTGAAATAAAGTTAGCGATTCCTTTTCGATATTTATTAGAAAAACGATTTTAAATTTGTAAAAAAAATAATACATCTAAATGAAGAACGAACCCCTATTGAGAGTTAGAGACATGAAGGAAGTCTACACAGTGTTGCTATTGACGGTAAGGTTAAATGGAGCACTACAGTTCGCTTGCATCTCTGCAGAGGTTCATAAACTGCTAGAGAGAGCCGTGACCCTGACCCCATTGGTGTAAAATAGAAAACATGAGATACGCGGAGTTCGCTAGTTTCTACAACTGATGTTCTCTATGCAGAAACTACCTTTACGTTCCACGCAGTGACAACCTGCATTCAGATACATTCCTCTCGCGGTCGAGTCTCATCCGCCATATGGACATGGAGTAATGAGTAATATAGGCGGATTCCCAGCTAGCGGATCTGGGCGCGTAGATATATTATATCTACGTAGAATAGATAACAATATATTCATGAAGCCGTGGAGAGGTATTCGCTGGTTCCTCCTCACAGTTCAGTCAGGTTCAGGTGTCAGGTTATAAACAACACAAAGCTGATTCATTTGTTTATCTACTATTCTGAAGGGATAATTTCCGCTTTTGAACGATTTCTTATGATTTTACAATAAACTTTTTAAACAGTTCAATTTACGCTGTTGTTCATAGTAATTCCTTTATTAAATTCTATGCATCAAATATAATTTCAATGCAAGTAAATCATTGTACATATTAAGTTTAAGTTATGATCTTTCACTGATTTCTTTTATTGATATCTTTAGAAGACATGTTTAAAGCACTTTTCGTTCTCATTTTAATGCGAGGAGTAGATAAACCATTCAAACCAACAAAAAAAAAAAAATTTAGCACAAAAATATTGCAACGATTATTTCCCTTGGAGTTTTGTAGTAAAGGAGAAAATATACAAAACTGTTATCTTATTAGTAGTAGAAATGTATATTTAATAAATTATATTTAATAAAATAATAATATTGTGATTATTAAAATATTAGGGGAGACCGTTGTACCTTGATCACAGTGTACCTTGGATCACCCTTCAGTTTCTTAGAAGATGCTGCTATCTACATGACAGAATTGTACTAAGACAATGTATATACTTAGTGAAGTCCTTGCAAGCCTGACAGTTGTTGTCCATGTGCTGTTGTTTTCGAATAAAATAAAAAAATCTTTTTACCTCAAAAAGTAACAACTTTTGGTTTTACTCTTTATTTTTTTTTAATTGACAATTGTGTTTTTTCTTTGAAATCACATTGTATCTGAATCACTACTTATTGGTGAATAATTTGTTATGCCATACTTCAGTTTTAAACATAACCTAGAGTGTTGAGAAGGTTAAGTTTGAAAAAATGCACCATCATGTACCTTGGATCACAACAATGTTTTTACCGGAAAATATTGTGGTAAAACTGCCAACCCAAGTCGAATTGAGTGGTTCTGCTAGAACTAATGGACAGTTAAGGTTCCAAGAAGACTTTTCTAACTTTATCGTTTTTTAACGACTTTTAACACATTTTTAAAACATTTATAAACAATTAAAAATTTGACAATACAAATTTTAATAAAAATTATTACAATACGAATTCCTGTTTAAAAATGTCGTTTTTAATCCATTTTATCTTCCTTAAGGTACATGACGTTGATGATTCAAGGAATACCAAGACGTGATCAATGGTACATTAAGGTCTTACCATTGATCAATGGTACATTAAGGTCTTACCATTGATCACATATTAATAAAATAGAAATATATTTTTTTCACCTACAACTTTTTAATATTTAAATTCTCAAAAAATACATAGTGTGTAGAAATAATGGTGTTATCAGGAGAGACTATTTCCGTTATTATATCTTAAAAAAATGGCATTTTAAAAAATACAAAAGTAAATTTTGATCCAAGGTACAACAGTCTCCCCTACTTTTAAATTAAAAAATCGGTCCGAGAGTACTCAGGCAAACTTTCTCATATTATACGAGATCATAAATTACTTAGCCCAGTGTTTTCCATTTATTAGTTTTCGTGGGTAGATTTAATTATTATTGAACATTTCATCAAAATTTAACATAAAAATAACTTCTCCTGGGCGGGAAAATCGAACCAGGCCACTCTGTCTGCGTTTTACGCTATTTTCTCAGAAACTAGATTTTTCCCAGGAAAACAGCTCATATCAAAATCGTCGGAACCGTTTTCGAGAAATAATTTGTTTTTTTCACGTTTTTTCAGAGTTTTGGGGGTAGCACCCCTAAATTTATTTATGTTTAAATTCATTTTTCAATCTCGCCTGTATGCCAAATTTCGTTTAAATCGGTCCTGTAGTTTAGGCTCCAGCCATCTGCACAGACAGAAATTTTATAAAAACCACTTTTTTGGACTCAGGGGACCTCAAAACGTGTCAATCCATCAAAATCTCAAAATTGAGTTTTCGCGCCATCACTATACTTTCTCTTTATATGAGAAAGTAGAAATGGGCTTTTGAAAAAAAAAAGAAGAGGATTTGAAGTGAAGGTTTCATTTGGGCTTTAAATCGGCTAGCCGCGGCTCCGTAACAAAGTTGATTTGGAACCGCATCTTTTTGGATGTCCGCTGTAAAGAGGCCATAGATAAATACGTACGCGCTGAGCTCCGCTGACTGTGAACTCGCCTTTTCAGGGAAAATACTCTCAAGGTTATGTTGGAATTGAAAATAAACGTCCCAAGTTTTCAATATAATAGACCGTAAATAAGGGAGAACGGGACCGTTTGTTGTTGATATGTGTTTTGTTAATGGCTTCAATTTTTGTAAATGACGCTTCCTGGGCGGCCCTATTATTATTAAATCATTCGAAACTCCAACCTTACCCACGCCGTCCATTAACTGGACCATGGTCTAGTTAATGGACGACGTAAACTAACTATGGAGAGTAAACTAACTATGGAGAGTATCTATGGAGAGTACATGTACTCTCCATAGTTGAACTGAGAAAAGACCGAAAAGGAAGTCGGCAATACCAAATAAAAGGAGTCTTTTCCTTTTATGTCGCGGAAGACGCGTGGGAGTAATATTTCAAAGATGTGAACCAGTCGAAGTAGAAGAATTTAAATGCAGGAATGAACATGTATAATAGGACTGAAGGCAGATGTGAGCAACTACCAACTCTCAAAAAAGTAAAAATGGATATAGGAGTCATCTTGAAATGGAGAACATTTTCATTAAGCTACTTGAGTGTAGAGTGGGACATGACAGTTAAGGGATATCTAACACTTTTACGACATTCTCATCAAGGGGAAAGTTACTATGTTTATCTACGACTTGCATTGTAAGTGGACTTTACATTGCTAATAACAGGGCAGGAAGTGTTACTTCTCTCCCTTGGGAGTGAAAAAACAATCATACCAACTTAAAATGTATTTTTTTTAGGTAAATTTTAAGTATTATGTTGGTAGTAATGTTTTTTTAGCTGTTTTGTTTTCTAATTTTTCGGGAATGTTACTTTAGGTTATCATTATCATACATAGTCTTTAAATTAAAAAAAAAAAAACTAAATTTAATTAAATTAAAAACGTATATTTAGTATAAAAATTGTTATTTTAATAAATCANATGAAGTTTTCTCCTTCGGCGGTGCCTCAGGGGAAAACCTAACCCCGAGCAGGAAAACATACTTCTCTCCCTTGTTGCGTAAATAACTATTTGATTTGTTACTCTTAATTTTGATATTTGTTTTGTTTATTTGTCACTCTCAATTTAATTATTTGTTTTGTTTTGATTAGTTACTCTTGATTTAATTATTTGTTTTGTTTTGATTAGTTACACTTGATTTTTTTTGTATATTTTGTTGATTTGTTATAGTCCAGGAGATAGCGTGCAAAAAAGTGTCTGAATAACATCAAGCTAGAATTTTGTATACAAGTCAATCTTTTAGCGCTTTTAAGAATATGTGGTCGGCTAAGTTCGTCTGCGGGACATAGCTTGGCAATAGGCGTTTGGAAAAAACAAACCGGCGGAGAGCGGACATGTCTCACCAATTATGGTGGACAATGTGATTTTCATGATCCTGGGTACAGAATTAGATAGTAGACCGAAAATCATGTTGATGTTAAATTGTTCCTTGACAGGTGACCACATTTATTTTTAGTAATATTTTAATAACTATAACCTATCAAGTGTGAATATAACATCGACTTGATTTTTGGTCTAGGGGAAAGTAGGGCAAAACCGGGTACCATAACTGTTCCCCATTTATGAACTTCTGGGCAACGAAAAAAATATTACATATTTACTTACTATTTTATTTAGACACATTTGGACTACCAAAATTTAACCGATTTTGCCAATATAATTTACTTACAAGGTCCTAAGAATAAATTTTGTGGATTTAGTCAAAATCGGAATTTTAATGAATGGCAGTGTAAAACCGGGTACTTAAGAAAATCAATCATTTTGAACTGCTGTGGCCAATGTATGGTTAATTTATTTATTATTTATCAAAATCTATCATGTTGAAACATTAGTCTGAAGTGAAATTTTCACAGAAGTCACAAACAAATCCTCTCTCTCCCTTTTAAGCGCTGCAGTGCTCATGAACCAGAGGTTGCACTCGTTACACCTTATCTAGAAGCACAGTCAGAATAAAGTTCATTACAAATGATATCATTTATTGATTAATAAACAAAACAGTTGTTATTCACCATACAAATACAATGTAGGGGTAATATCGGGTACTACCCGGTATTACTCCAAGGGGTGTTTTAAAAAACAAATGGCTGTCATTCATCAACAGGTGATTGCAAAACTCTCACACTGGTGTCTAATAATTTTATTTAAACTGCATATTGAAGAGTTTTTTACTTTCAACGCATTAAATTTAAGGGCTCTTTGCTAACAACACAAACAAAGTCTTGTAAAAAAAAAACAAAAAAACTGGCAAAAAGTTTTAAGTACGTGCTGAATAAAACAAATGATGATTCGTCTTTCATTAACTATTACAAACCAACTGAGAGGCATCAAGGATTAAGTTGACTGCATCACTAGATTAATAGCAGCACTAGTGTAGGAAAAATTGAGGTACCCGGTTTGACCCGCCTACCTGGTTTTACCCTACTTTCCCCTACTAATTAATTCTGTAATCAGGATCATGAAAATCACATTTTCCTTTATAATTGGTGAGACATGGCCGCTCTCCGCCGGTTTGTTTTTTTCAAACGCCTATTGCCAAGCTATGTCCCGCAGACGAACTCAGCCGACCACATATTCTTAAGAGACGCTAAAAGATTGACTAGTATACAAAATTCTAGCTTGATGTTAGTCAGACACTTTTTTGCACGCTATCTCCTGGACTATTACTCTTAATTTAGATATTTGTTATTTTTTTTTCTTTTTATCAGGTTAACCTTTTTGTAACCTTCTAAAATTTTATCGAAAAGCGTTTGTTTATGTAATACAAATAAAAGGTATATGTATATGATGGAGCATTGAAAACGTTTTGGAATGAAAGCTTTCTTCTTAGTAACTAATTAATTCTTTTTACTAATAGGACAATGAGAAAATATACAATGTGATCGCCGTCTGCATGACTAAGCAGGCATACTTTTAGTCTGCCTAAGCTTGCTCACTGGTTTGTAGGTACTGAGAAGCCTATCTATTGTAATTATAAGCATGGATTTTTGTATACAAACTTTGCAAGTAATTCTTAAGTATAACTTGTGTAAATTTCGTTTATATACGATTGATACGTAATATAAACATNAGCCTCGGGAGCTAATACTACAGTTATCTCTCTCGGCCTAAGGCCTAGGGAGCTAATGAAGTTTTCTCCTTCGGCGGTGCCTCAGGGGAAAACCTAACCCCGAGCAGGAAAACATACTTCTCTCCCTTGTTGCGTAAATAACTATTTGATTTGTTACTCTTAATTTTGATATTTGTTTTGTTTATTTGTCACTCTCAATTTAATTATTTGTTTTGTTTTGATTAGTTACTCTTGATTTAATTATTTGTTTTGTTTTGATTAGTTACACTTGATTTTTTTTTTGTATATTTTGTTGATTTGTTATAGTCCAGGAGATAGCGTGCAAAAAAGTGTCTGAATAACATCAAGCTAGAATTTTGTATACAAGTCAATCTTTTAGCGCTTTTAAGAATATGTGGTCGGCTAAGTTCGTCTGCGGGACATAGCTTGGCAATAGGCGTTTGGAAAAAACAAACCGGCGGAGAGCGGACATGTCTCACCAATTATGGTGGACAATGTGATTTTCATGATCCTGGGTACAGAATTAGATAGTAGACCGAAAATCATGTTGATGTTAAATTGTTCCTTGACAGGTGACCGCATTTATTTTTAGTAATATTTTAATAACTATAACCTATCAAGTGTGAATATAACATCGACTTGATTTTCGGTCTAGGGGAAAGTAGGGCAAAACCGGGTACCATAACTGTTTTCCCCATTTATGAACTTCTGGGCAACGAAAAAAATATTACATATTTACTTACTATTTTCTTTAGACACATTTGGACTACCAAAATTTAACCGATTTTGCCAATATAATTTACTTACAAGGTCCTAAGAATAAATTTTGTGGATTTAGTCAAAATCGGAATTTTAATGAATGGCAGTGTAAAACCGGGTACTTAAGAAAATCAATCATTTTGAACTGCTGTGGCCAATGTATGGTTAATTTATTTATTATTTATCAAAATCTATCATGTTGAAACATTAGTCTGAAGTGAAATTTTCACAGAAGTCACAAACAAATCCTCTCTCTCCCTTTTAAGCGCTGCAGTGCTCATGAACCAGAGGTTGCACTCGTTACACCTTATCTAGAAGCACAGTCAGAATAAAGTTCATTACAAATGATATCATTTATTGATTAATAAACAAAACAGTTGTTATTCACCATACAAATACAATGTAGGGGTAATATCGGGTACTACCCGGTATTACCCCAAGGGGTGTTTTAAAAAACAAATGGCTGTCATTCATCAACA
>KZ651946.1:50147-63944 GCA_001010745.2 Gerris buenoi | reverse complement strand
TAACACATGTAATATTTTCAAGGGGGTGAGAGGTCAAGATTTTGACAGAAGATCAAATATCAAAGTATCATTTAATCATTTCATTTTCCCATTCTAATCATAAGACTAGTGTTAACTACAGTAGCTATATGTTTTTAGGGAGAAGACAGGAGTGAGGTCAGGTGATCTGTACATGTCTTTCAAATCTATTTTCCAAGATGTCAGGAATGCTGTAGACTGGGTTCACATTCAGGTCAGTTTAATTTGCTTTATTCCCTGTTGTTTTTGTTATTTATTAAGTTTGGTCTAACCTCCTTTTAGGTTTCTGTACAAAGTAAAAAAGAAACCTTATATAACGGCTCTGTCTGTCTGTCTGTCCGTTGGCTTGTTTCAATTCATAAACTACTATAGCTAGAAACATGAAATTTGGCACACAGGTACATCTCGGCATTTTAGGCCCCTGGACAAATTTTGGAGTTTTTACACTTAATATTTCCAAGATGGCGGCAAAATATGGCGGACAACTAAAAAAAAGTTTTGAGTTACCGTGGCCTGTTATACATCAATTTAAAGGTCTTGAAGTGTACAAAAAGAATATGCAACTATTAAAATAACACATGTAATATTTTCAAGAAGGGTGGACAAAAAGAATATGCAACTATTAAAATATGGCAGGCCTCTTAAAAAAGTTTTTAGTCACCATGACCATGTTATACATCAATTTAAAGGTCTTGAAGTGTAGAAAAAGAATATTCAACTATTACACTTAATAGTACAGAAACCGGCGATTATCGCCTCACGTACTTACGTGAAGCGCGCCTTACTTGTTTTTGACGGCAGACAACATTTGCTACACGATACTGGTTGATTTTCATAAAATCATCCACTTTTGCAGGAGCTTTAATAAGAGTGTTATTTGCGTTTTAATAATGATAATAATAATAAATAGATATTTCATATATTTTCTACTTTAGGTGGTCATTCACAAAGAGGAAATCCTTTGGGATTTTTTCTTGAGGATTTCTCTACCTAACTGTACTATAATATTTAATTTTCTTCTTTTTACTTGTGTATATATACATGAAATTATATTATATACCTGATTGCTATTGTTAACGTAATAAAGATTCTATTGTATTGTTGTTATTACAGGGAGATCTGAAGTCCAAGACGATAGCCAACGTAGACGAGTACGTGAAGAAGGATGAAAGACTAATGATGATCCTAACGAGGATCAGGGAGTCAGGTGCCAAGGTGTTTCTACTCACCAACTCTGACTATGTCTTCACTGATAGGATCATGACTTACCTCTTCGACTTCCCTCACGGAGCTAGGGTTAGTTTGTCTAAGATAATAATCTGAAATTATTTGCATTGATACTATCAAAGAACTGGCTTCAAACTTTAATGAAGACTGTTTGTCCTGAACAAATGGGCAATTTAAAACAACATATACTAGGGATCGCATGCCTCTATCATGATGAATGTCATAGCTGAAGATACCGGGAAGAGGGTAGTATAGGGTAGAGGGAAGTGGGGGGTTTAAACCTATATAACTACACTTTTATAAGAATCTTAACCTTCTGCAGTAGCTTTTAAACTATTATTATAAATGTATCACTTCACTACTCAAAAACCTCTGCTTGAAGGTTGAAATTTTACATTGAAACATTACACGCAGACAAAAAGGCAGAAAGATAGACAAGATATATATTTTGTTGAATGTAAGAAGCTCACTTCATAAAACCCAGTAGCTCAGATATGGGATTTTGAATATTTCAGGAATTAGAGCATTGTTGCAGAGGTCATCTTAATGGATTTAAAGTGTCTGTTGTCTCGCTACGTAAAATAAACAAGTATGATTTTACTTGGTAAAAATATCTTCACTACTACTATGTCAGAACTACTTCACTGAGAACTTTACTTTGTCAGAAAGGATTTTAGATTTCCTTTTATGATGTTTGAAATAGGAACAAGAGGTCTCCTGTATAAGTGTTTATTCATTGTTAACAGATAATAGAGGCTAGAAGCTCTGTCTGTACCTTGTTAGAGGCTAGGGCAGCTCTGCTGGGTTTACATGGCAGTTAGTGTTGACTCTAGGGAGGGAGGGAGGGTGGGGGAGAGACTTGTTGCTGTATAAGAGTGCTTTATCCCTCTTACTTCTCACTTACTTTGTCTTTGTATGTTAAGCCCAGGTATCAAGTTCTCGGCTAGCATATAGCCGAGTCCTTGTGGATGGATTCTCTTTGCTTTGTTGCTCTTTTCTTTCATTTATTTATTTTAATAAAAATAGTTATTTATGTAACTAGGCAGCAAAATGGAATTTTACTGACGAGTGATTAGATTAGCCTCCGAGCCGAAGGCGAGGACATGCTATGATAATTAACTGCCGAGGCAGGCAATAAATAAACGAGGCAGAAATGTTTCCTTTGCTGCCTTGTTGCATACAATATTTTATCTACTCACGCTATGCAGATAAAAAATGGAAGCTCAGGTAAGAGTTAGTTTGAGATGAATCGTCAACAAACTCAAAGCAAAACAAATCGTGCTCCAGTGTTACCACTTCTTACTCGAGATTAATTATTCAAAACCTACAATTAAAATTCTTTTTCAGCTTACCATTTTTAAACTTTAAAATAATAATAATATTGTTAATACATTAAAAATATAACACTGCTTTATAATAAAAAAAATTATGAAACTAAATTAAAATAACTCAGATTAAAATAAACTAAACACAAACAAAATCAGAAGTTATAACACGTAGTGGTAAACACTGTTACTTTCTCGGCCTAGGCAGGGAAATATTTCCCTGCCTATGCAGAGAAAGTATTTTCCTGACTTTTTTTAACTACTTTCCTGCCTGTTTTTAATATTTTTATGACAAATCAGCCAAATAGTACTTTCCAGTCTAAAAACTGTTAAATAATGTTTAATTTTTCTGCCGTGAGTAGATAAAAATAATTGCTGCAGTTTTCACTACTATATTATTTATGAAGGTCCATCTTGAAGTTTCTTTTTTGGTTGTAATTATTTTCACTGTTGTTTGCAGATGGAAGAGCCACACCGGAACTGGAAGACTTATTTTGATTTCATTGTGGTGGATGCTCAGAAACCGCTGTTCTTTGGTGAGGGCACCATAATGAGACAGGTGAACGCTTCCACCGGTGCTCTTCGAATGGGCACACATACTGGACCACTTGTCAGGGAGCAAGTCTATTCTGGAGGTATTCAATATAAATATTATATTAAGTATAAATCTGTTCACGTGAATTATTGTCACATTTTAGAAATAGCTGAGGTAGCTATTTTCTACTTGCTAAACATAGAAAACTGAGTTTTTCTTCAGTCATAATATACAACATTTTTACAATGTAGCCAATGTTAACTTAGTAAGAAGTTACAAGTACAGTAACAAATAACAAGTAAAGATAAAAGTATAGTAATAAGTAAAGTGATAATTATATAAGTAAACTAGGGGGCTCCACCCCTACTCGCTTCGCTCGTTAACCCCCAAAAAGCAGCCACTGCCACGTAGAGGCACTCTAAAGTGGAGCATTAAAATTGATCTCATATTTCTTTTCAATGTTGAAAAAAACAGACATGATGTAAAATATCATGTTAGCTATAGAAAGTACTGAAAAAGACTGTTGAGAAAGTCCTGTCTGATTTACCAATCTTTTTTTGTTTTTGCAAGGTGTGTGCATAGTTATGGAATGAGAATGAGAAGAGTGATGTGGAGATGCATGAGTATAGTGTAGAACAGCGGCTGAGGTAGTGGGTGGTACTATCTACTTTCCTTGTCTCTCTGAAATTCTGGTATACCTACATCTTATCCCCCCTAATCACCTTCACTCTTTCTACACACAGTTTAGTATGTCACTCTCAAGATCCCTCTTTTCTCCCCGGACTACCCCCCTTTTCTCCTATCATGNAGTACTTTGAGTTTTTAAAGTGAGTTGTTATTACGGTTGAGTACACTTTTATAGATAAGAAACAAAAAACAGATGGAATTTAAAATATTGTGTACAAGTGACAGCAAGAAGTGGGTTCCATTCATCTCTAGATCTGATAATATTTTAAATCAACATTTGAGACAATGAGAGGACCACGCTCTGAATGCGATTAAGAGTAAAATTATATGATCTCTGCTAACCAAGATTATGTTTTCATATGTCTTATTTTAAGTGTGTTTAACTATGCCGTACTCCAACCAAATGGCTTTATCATGATTTTATTTTTATTTTTTTAAAACTTATGTAAATATAACTGATGGAAATATGTATTCCAAATACTTTGAAAATATATACTGTAGAGCCTCGATAAGAAGTGTCTCAAGGGGATAAGGGAAACAGTCTTGTTATCGAGGTACTCTTTTTGTTGAGGGTTGTCTTATCAAGGTTATTTTGGCTATCAGTCGTGTTATCGAAGTTAATGGACGGGGTTTTCAAGTCTAGTCTTGTTCAAGGTACCTCATTCCTATATAGAGGTTGACTTCTCAAAACGACTTGTTATAGAGGTTCTGAGTTATGTTATGAATTGGAAAAAAATCCGTGTTATTGAGGTTGTTTGGATAATAATAGTCGCGTTACAGAGGTTAATTTATCATTATGTGTTATGGCGATCTCAAGGGGATTTGAAAATTGTACTTGTAATTGAGGTTGTCGTGTTATTGAGGGTCGTGTAAGCAAGGTTCTACTGTATTTGTCAATATACATATATTGATTAGTTGGGTCAATCAGGAAATGTATTGGGTATTTGTGGGAGAATGGTGTAGCCGATTGGTTAATGTACTTGCTAAGCTCTAGCCTGAAACAAAGGTCAACAATGAAAAAATGTAACAAGCTAACAAGAATACAAGACAACAGGCCAAATAATAAGCTAAACTAAAACATCAATAAAATAAATTAACATCAATAAAGCCCTACAGCTGGAGACTGGATTGCAGACCTCCTATAGCTTTCTAACTCTCTGTTACACTTTTCTGAGTTTTTAAGTAACATAACGCTTTTTGAGTGTTTCATAGCCTAAACATGAAATGTCAAAAAATTGTGGTGACAATATTGTTGTGTTTACAATAACATTTTAAAATAGCAAAGAAACACATTAAAAATGTATTTAATTAAATATGTTGTTTTATTTACTTGTTAAGCGTTGTTAATTAACATCTGTTGTTTATTATTTAAGTACTTTGAGTTTTTAAAGTGAGTTGTTATTACGGTTGAGTACACTTTTATAGATAAGAAACAAAAAACAGATGGAATTTAAAATATTGTGTACAAGTGACAGCAAGAAGTGGGTTCCATTCATCTCTAGATCTGATAATATTTTAAATCAACATTTGAGACAATGAGAGGACCACGCTCTGAATGCGATTAAGAGTAAAATTATATGATATCTGCTAACCAAGATTATGTTTTCATATGTCTTATTTTAAGTGTGTTTAACTATGCCGTACTCCAACCAAATGGCTTTATCATGATTTTATTTTATTTTTTTTTTTTAACTTATGTAAATATAACTGATGGAAATATGTATTCCAAATACTTTGAAAATATATACAGTAGAGCCTCGATAAGAAGTGTCTCAAGGGGATAAGGGAAACAGTCTTGTTATCGAGGTACTCTTTTTGTTGAGGGTTGTCTTATCAAGGTTATTTTGGCTATCAGTCGTGTTATCGAAGTTAATGGACGGGGTTTTCAAGTCTAGTCTTGTTCAAGGTACCTCATTCCTATATAGAGGTTGACTTCTCAAAACGACTTGTTATAGAGGTTCTGAGTTATGTTATGAATTGGAAAAAAATCCGTGTTATTGAGGTTGTTTGGATAATAATAGTCGCGTTACAGAGGTTAATTTAACATTATGTGTTATGGCGATCTCAAGGGGATTTGAAAATTGTACTTGTAATTGAGGTTGTCGTGTTATTGAGGGTCGTGTAAGCGAGGTTCTACTGTATTTGTCAATATACATATATTGATTAGTTGGGTCAATCAGGAAATGTATTGGGTATTTGTGGGAGAATGGTGTAGCCGATTGGTTAATGTACTTGCTAAGCTCTAGCCTGAAACAAAGGTCAACAATGAAAAAATGTAACAAGCTAACAAGAATACAAGACAACAGGCCAAATAATAAGCTAAACAAAACATCAATAAAATAAATTAACATCAATAAAGCCTCACATTAAAAATGTTTCATTGGTTATGAAAATAATAAACCACAATGGTTTAGATTTATAGCAGGTTTAAACAAAGAGAAGCACTGCATGTTATTATTAAGTACTGAANTAAATAACATCTAAAAAATATACATAACAATTAAAAAAAAAAATCTTTATTATTTATAATAGTTATCAGTCATTAAATAAAATATAAAAATAAATAAAATAATATGCAGTAGACAAGTAAAGAGATTGATAATATCTCGGTTAAAATAATTTGGTCTTGTTAAATATTTTTTGCGTGTGGAGTAAAAGTATACATAAAATATGTATTTATTAAAAATTACTATCGTATAAAATATTGATAATAAATTTAGTTAAGAGTTCATACTAAATATCTATTTGTTGTAAATTTTAAGACTCGGAGAATAGAGCTACTGAGGGCTGAACGGAGGGGGCTTGGATCCACTGTGGATTTATCCGTCACCAGTCTTAGACTGGCATGAATCCACAGTGGATTCATCCGCACTGAATGGGTTAAAAGGAGGTTACATTATAAGAAAAGATAAATAAAACGCACTGCCATCTAGCGGAATTCAATCGTCTTTTCACTAAGAAAGTAGCGCTAATGCGGAAGTTTTGATAACTGCTCAGAGTAAAGAAAAAATTTTTTGCGTCCTAGGACGTAAAAAATTTTTTCTTTACTGCCAGGAGTAATGAAAAGATTGATTTTAGCTTTGTTTTTTAGGCTCTAAAGTTACTATTTCACAGCCTACCACGGAAAAAAGATTTTTTAAGTCCACGTAATGAAAAAATTGATTTAAGCTTTGTTTTTTAGGCTCTAAAGTTACTATTTCACAGCCTACCACGGAAAAAGTAATGTAACAAGCTAATAAGAAAACAAGTTCACGAGTCAACTAATAAGCAAGTAAACTAGATATCAATTAAACAAAGTAACAATTAAATGTAATTAGCTAAATAAACAAGTCATCATGCTTACAATTAACAAGAAAACTACATAAACTATATAAAACTAAGCAACAATTAAACTAGATAAAAAGAAAACAAGATAAACAGATCAACTAATAAAATAAGTTAACAAATTTGTTAACTTATTTTTGGCAGTTTATTTCTAATACCTAGCCTCACAGTTCAGATTCTTTTAACTAGTTAGCCCTATGGTTCTACCCCACTTTTTCGCCCCCGCCTAGCTTTTTCCATTTTTTAATTATTGATACCTATACATACCTCACAGCCCCCGCTCTGAGCCACTCGATTAGTCGCACGCCATGAACGTGTTAAGCTTTGTATATTAATATATTGTTATCATGTTGCAGGTTCTTGTGACGTGTTTACTAAGCTGATAGGAGCGAAGGGCAAGGACGTGCTGTATATAGGAGATCATATATTTGGTGATATTCTCAAGAGTAAGAAGATCCGTGGCTGGAGGACATTTCTCATCGTACCCGAGTTGGTGCAGGAGCTTCACGTCTGGACAGATAAGTGTCAACTCTTCACCGAGCTACAGGCACTCGATGTCATGATGGGAGAAATGTACAAGTACGTACTTTGTCTTATTTCTGTTCATCAACATGTTGTAATATCTTAAACTATTATCTAACTATATCTTAAATTATTAGGGATTTAAAAAATCCTTAAGCAAATAAAAACCTCATAGTCCAGGAAATAGCTTGCAAAAATATGTCTGACTAACATCAAGCTAGAATTTTGTATAAGTTATATGTGGTCAGCTAAGTGTGTCTGCGGGACATAGCAAGGCTATAGGCATTTGAAAAAAGATCTAACCTGTGGAGAGCAGCCCTGTCCCTCCCATTATGGTGGACAGTGTAATTTCCATGATCCTGAGTATATAATTAGTTAGTAGACCGAAAATCAAGTTGATTGTAGTTTGTAACTTAATAGGCTAGTTATTGAAATATTACTCCAAATCAAAAAGGTACCTATTAAGCCAACTTATAACGCGGGGAACTACCATCAACTGGATTTTTTGTCTACTAACTAATTTCGACCTAAGGATCATGAAAATCACATTGTCCTCCAAAAAGGGCGGACATGACCACTTTTCCCGTTTTTTTTTTTTTTTTCAAACTCCTATTGCCAAGCTATAAGCAGACAAACTTAGGCACCTAAAAGATTTACTTATACACCAAATTCTAGCGTAATATTAGTCAGACACTTTTTTGCAGGCTACCTCCTGGACTATCACATGGGACTCAATAATGCTAACTGGGTTTAACTAAACTAATAGCATTAAATCCACTAAGTTGGTTGATACAGAACCATGTTCTAAGGGACAGCAATCTTAGTTTTTCAGTCGGCTGAGTAGTTATGCCAAAGGTTTCCTGCCAATGCCAAGTTATGGAGATCAACTGAATGAGGTGAAGAGGTGTTGACCTCTTCCTCACACAACCTCCTCACTGGGCTGAGATGAAGTAGTCAACTACTGTTCCTTCTTTAAAGAACCACTAAAGATCTTTATCGCAAATAATATACTGGAATCAACAAAGTTAGACTAGTCACTGCAACACTTTTATTAAAATAAAACCACATGAAATTTTTGAAAAACATCAATAATAAAGGTTTTCAATTATTTTATTGTGTGTAATGTATGTGGGTTGAAGATTGATTGTCTGTTTGATGTGTTCAGGTACTTGGACTCGAGTACTAAGGAGAAGCCTGATATCAGCAAGGTGCGGGCATCTATCAGGGATGTAACTCATAAGATGGATCTTGCTTATGGTTTGATGGGATCTCTGTTCAGGTCTGGATCCAGGCAGACTTTCTTCTCTTCCCAGGTGGTTCGTTATGCTGATCTCTACGCTGCCACCTTCCTCAACATTATCTACTACCCGTTCAGTTACATGTTCAGGGCACCGGCCATGCTTGTACGTATAACAATATACATATATGTTACTAATTGGGAATAGTTCTAACTACTATGAGTTGCTAACTTATACTATTTTTACCCTAAATGACCTACCTAAAATAAGAATTAAATATATAGGGACATCTACAGTCTACTTACGGATTTGGTATAATGTTTATTTTGATGATGAAATAATGGAAATGCTTAATGGTATTGTTTTTGTTGTGATTTTAGATGCCTCATGAGTCTACAGTTGCCCATGAGCAGAGGTTTGTAATGGACAGTCCCATGATATCCAGGTCTAGGACTTACGAGATCTTCGATGAAGATAGAGAAGTCAAGGAAGCCAACCCACCAGCAGCTAAGGTAAACTAAGTAACCAATATATTGCTTATCCTAGTTGAAACAGCCTATTCAGCTACTCAAGTTATCTCACTTACAGTCGAGTTGAGATGAGAATTTACTCTTAACAGCTTGGGAAAATGAGGGAAAAAGGGAGAGCCAATGAGGGCTTGAGATTTCTACCTCTGACCTTCTAGATAAGCGTTTCCCAATCCTATGGCTACAACCCTACATTCCCACCTCCCTAATTCAGTAATAATTTGAGTAGAATTTAGGGTCTTAAGTAGAATTTAGGATTGCCGGGGATATACATAGCCCATATCCCTGGCATTCCTTAAAGTATGCAATATGTAACACACTATAATCAATGTATGGTCGTGAAAATGTTAAGGAGAATTTTATAGGGTTAGGGCATCAAAAAGGTTGGGAGATGCTGCTCTAGATGTTAAAATTTTAAGCTCTCATTGTTCTGATGACTGTAGTTAATTGTCTGGGTTCAGTGAGCCTTGGTCCTTTAGCAAATGTGGTGGCTCACTTGTAATCCTGTGATTAGTTTTTATGAAGGCTTTGAGAAACAAACCTGTTTAGGGATTTCATTTAATGGGTTGGCCAGCCTGACAGCTGATTCCTCTCCAAAGACCCACATGCAGCGCAAGTAAAGATAAACAAAACAAAGTTGTACTAAGATAACGTTTGACTTAATGTTGCAGAAAGTACTGGAGAAGCAGCTGAGTGCAGTCCCTCATATCAGACCTGTGACTCCACGCTGCGTCACTCATAATCACGATGAAGACTGCTCAGACGAGGAAAGTGATAAGAACTCTACAGAGGAGAACAAGAACGCCACACCGGCCGCCCAAATTTAATTTCCTCAAACAGAGATCATGAGACACGCCTTCGTGTCATGTCGACTAAAGTCTGCTTCTGACGTTCTGCTTCGTAAAAAAAAAAAAATTAAAAACAAAATATGAAACCAACAGCAATAAACATTACAGGAATTTGTTTTAAAAACAAATGGTTTTAGTTTTTATTTTTGTTTTTCTATAGAAAAAAGAAAAAAAACAACAACAAATGTTTGTTTTGTGTTTTTAATTATTTTCTTTAAATGTGAAAATAATAAATCTATATTTAATTTTAACAATTATTATACTTCTTAGTCTGATTACTTTTTAAATGTTAAACATAATAAAAAAAAAAAAAAATAGGTACATACACTATAATAAATGTAATTACTAATATCAACAATAATTTAATTGTTAGGATTAGAAAAATAAAGCAAATAAAGCAATTTTAATTAGAAATAAAAAATATGTCTCTCTATTAAAGGTAACTTTCTTTTCAGAATTAAAATTCAAAGATTAAAAATTATCTGGACTGAATAAATCAGTCCACTGATGATAAATTAATCCAATGATGATGAATTAGTCCACTAATGATGAATCAGTCCTCTAATGATGAATCAGTCCACTGATGATGAATCAGTCCTCTGATGATGATCAGTCCACCAGTTAGTCATCACCAAAAGAATAGAAGTTTCATGTTGACTGTGATCATCGATTGTAATTTTGGATAAGTTACTTTTTTAGACCCCCCCCAAAAAAAACATAATATTACATTACAAGAATCGCTTTGCAGTAATAAAGAATTTATTGAGAGATTTGTGTTATTCCTTTGATTGCAAGGATGCTTTAAATTATGAAATCCATTTAAATCATCCATTAAATAATAAATAGATAATCCATTAAATTATGACATCCATTTAAATTATCATCCATCCAAATTTTAAACTTTAACTTGTTATTTTAAATTTCATTAGAAGTTCCTATAGAACTTAATTCTATATACTGAAAATTATAATACCCTCATTGTGTGTATTTGGTAAAATCTTTGAAAAAAATCTTGTTCAATGCTACTCTCTTTACTACATTTTCATCTTCATTGTCATTTAATAATAAATTTTAAAAATACATAAATAATAAAGCAAAATAATAATTAAATAACAGTTACAACTTATGGCTGTATAAATTATAGAAAATGTCTTAGTGACTTTTTATTTTGTCACTAGCTTAGATTGGGCGAGCTGTATTAATACCAACATTTTTCTAACTTAAAAATTAAGAACCATTATTACCAATTATCTATTTATATCTATCTTTATCTAAAAAAAAAAAAGCTCAACTTTTTTTAGAAGATAATAATTTTTAAATAAAAAAATAAAATAGCTTTTAAAATAATTCTAACACTAACTTTATCTGAATCCAATCCCCATAGAGGTAAGAGAAAAAAAAATACATTAATATCTAGATGAAGCGAATAAAAATGTTCTAATCTGCAATGATTTTGAATGTTGTTCAGAATTATGTGTGAAGTTTTAATTATCCATACTATAGAAGTGCTCTTCCATCATTGTTAGCATCAAATTTCATTTAGTAACATGTACCATTTTGTTATATGCTTAGATGCATGTAACAAAATATGAAATATATAACATCTTCAAATCTACAATGTGTCCACAGATTAATATAAGTGCTCTTTGGCTACAAATTACAAAAAATTTTGAGTTAAAAATTTGAGCTTCTGGACATCAGCCCTGCTTGGTCTTGAACTAAGATGCTAAAAAAAAATTAGTTCAATTTATTAATGTATACTGGGTGTTGTTACGATGAATTTTTGTAAAGTACCTTTGTTTTTTCTAGAAATATCAAAATTATTTACTTAAAAAAGTTGTTCAAAATTAAAAAATTAAAAGTTATGACAGATTGTCAATTTTCAATTTGATTGCCCATCTTTGAAATTTTTTTGTCATTTAACCCCCCCCCCCGCTCTCAATCCATGGGCACACTGTATAATTAATATATATTAAATATAAGAGTGAAATAATGTTCAGGGATGTCCCATAACTTAAGGTCCATACTTTAGCTTAATAGCCATAGTTTTTAATAAGTTTTTTTTTACTCTAAATGGCGTCAGCAATAATCCCTTAAAATATGGACTTTCAGTCATGGGACACCCTGTATATTTATATGTATTAAGCATATAATATATCATGTATATATAAACAAGCTTATTATTTATATATTTATATTTATAATGTTAATAGATAATTGATGTCTGCATAATTGACGCAATTACTGTACTGGTATTTATATATTTGAAATTATAGTAATAATTATTGTTGCTTTTTATATCGGAGATGTTTTTTTTTAAAAAAAATAAATGATTGATAAATGAATAAACATCGCTTCAGAAGGATAGTGTTATTTCTTCAAAAAATTCCATTTTGCTACCGAGCTTACCAAAGTAACGGAAGAATTGTGATTGCTCTTCAGAACAACTTTTTTTATGTTACCAAATTAAAAAAAAAATCTAAGACTGAAATCCGTTGCAGACTTCAGGCAACATTTTTGGTCACTTTTTCAACAACAAAAACTTTTTGTCCTATTTTTTAATGAAATTTTGATCGTAGGTCATATTTAGCCCATTGTTGGTCTTATAAAAGTTTCAACTTTCTGCACCCATTAGTTTTTTTTTTCTAGATGCGCACAAAGTTTTTTTTTATTATTATTAACTTTATCTTTAAGATTAAAGTACTCATCTGAATTTAAAGAAATTTTGAAAGATTGTCAAAAGTAGCCTATAAATGGTCAAATAATAATTTCAACCGTCTACGCTCTTTAAATTTGGCTAAGTTGATACGTTTATTTAAGTAAAAATCTGATGGCCCACTGACCAAGGCTATAGTATTGATAAAATAGTCATATTATATTTAACTTATTTCTTAAAAATGAACGATTATTATTATTATTATTCATATAAACATTTAAAAAAAATTGATGTATTAAAGTAAAGGAAGGAAAAATGAAATAAATTAAATTATAATGGGTTGCAATATCATAACATCATTATTGTATGCAACAGGTGGAAGCTATGTGCCACACTAATTGACCGAATTGTAGTAGTTAGATTATGGCTACTTTTAATAGATCATGAGGAGTTCTTACACTATGGAATAAAGTTGTAACTTTAGATAAATTTGAGTTTGTTTTGAAATGGATTATATCAAAACTAAAGTAAACTGAATTTTGCAACAGTAACCTTCTGAGAGTGATGTATATTTATTCATTTAAATTTGAACGGACGAATAAAATTTAAATTTTTTTTCGTTCATTCAAATAAATTTGAGGAGGAGAGTTTTTTTAGTGGTTTAAGAATTGAGACTTATTGAGAAGGATTTAGGAACAGGGTACAAATAGGAAAAGAAAAGTTTGGCAAAGAAATTAATTTTTAAATATTTTTTTGTGAAATATAATGATAGGAGCATAAAATTAATTTTAATAATTTATATTTAATTTTTTTAAAATTTAAGCTTATGGACTAATAACCAAAGGAAAGCTCAAAAGCATTTTTCTTTTAATTTATGAATTAATTATACA
>KZ651946.1:0-20336 GCA_001010745.2 Gerris buenoi | reverse complement strand
TTATAAAATAAAAAATAAAAAAAGTAACTTGTTTATGTTGAAAAAAATAAAGGGGGGGAGGGGTGAGTAACAATAAACAAAAATTGGAATCACCTTGTTGACAGCCTCCAAAATATAAATAAATTTCATATTTTTTCTTAGGACTATTAACTAAGCAGACTATTTGTTTATTTTCTTTAATTAAATATTAATTAATTAATTTCATCATAGTTCTTTTTAGGGGAAACCCCTAAATTTTATGTATTATACATTTTGAGGATTTTTATCTTTGTTTTTCAAAACTTAAAATCTTTAACATTTTTGCCTTTCGCAAAAAAAGATAAATATTTCAATGATAAATAATCAAAAATAAATAAATTAATAATCATATAAAATGTTGTATTCTGTTATCTTTTAGACTATATTGTTTTTATCTGATGTTTTATAATTTATACTTAATAATAATAATACATTTTTTTCCTTTTTTGGTTAATTTATTTGGGCAACTATCGCTTTCTTTAATTTTCTGTTTGTTTGTAGGAATTATTTAGATAGCTAGAAATAAAGAGAATTTCTTTTTTGTCGAATAATTTAAAATGTTTTTTCTCCAAAAGCAATTTCATTTTTACAAAACCATAATTATGTGTTGTGTAATCAAATCTTTAGTGATTCATTAAATAATGAAACCATTATCTTTTTTCAGATACTGTAATAATGCCTTAATTATGTTGGTGATAAAAATTAAAAAGAAAATAGTTACACCAATCTCTAGCACCACTCCCTAGAAATAATATAGTGTATTTCCTCAAACATATTTTTAGTGCTATCACGACAAACCTTCTCTGAACATGTTTAAACTTATCTAGCCACATAAAACCTGATCCAACCACAATGAACTTCTAATCACCATGAACTTCTTCTATACATCTCAATACGTTTCTAGCCACCTCAATCCTGCTCGAACCACTTCTAATTACCATGAACTTCTTCTATACATCTCAAAACTTATCTAACCACATAAAACCTGCTCGAACCACTTCTAACCACCATGAACTTCGTCTAAACATCTCATAACTCATCTTATCACCTCAAAACACCATTTTTCGAGCCGAACCATTCGTTGAAATTAATTATTTAAAAAAAATTGATTAAAATCAAAAGAATATCAATGAATAGAAAAAAAAATACGAAACAAAAATTAACCCTCTATTTTACTTAACTCTTAGTTGAAAAGGTAACATTAATTATAACTTTATATCCAAAAAAGACATTCAAATAAAAATATATACCATAAGCCTTCTATAACACACCAAATTACCACCATTACCTACCCTATGTTCAGTTCAGCAGTCTGGACACGGCTTAAAGGTAAATAAATAATTTTATATTTTAGTAGTTTACATTTTTTTTTTTTACTTTTTTCAAACTTTATTTAGGTAGTTTTTTTCTTTTTAATTGCAAAATTGATTCAGTGACCAAGAATAGAAGTAATTTTTCTTATTATTTTTTTATTATTTCTAATCTTATAATCTATTTGTGCTTTTATTGTTTATAAATTAATATGGAATGATGGGAAAGCCATCCCTGATTGTTAATTTCTCTGATATCTATACATTTGTTACTAGATTTTTCTTTAATTAATATAAGAAATTTAACATGACTTGTTTCATAAATTAAATTTAAATTAATTTTTCAAAAAAATACTAACTGTTTCACGCCAGATTAAATAGTTTTGATAGAAGAATAAATAATCATAATAAATATCTTTCAATTTACTCAACTATAATTTTGAAACATTTGCCGGTGATCAAACCTAAATAATAATTTATTATTTTATCTTTATATTTGTATGTACAGTAATTTACACGATTTTCTCTTCTATTTTTTTTTTCTCTCATATATTTTATGAATTTTCTGTTTGTATTTTATCGAGGATTTTTCATATAAATAAGGGGAGGATGGAGTTTAAGGAAATAGGACTTTTTTCAAAAATAAAACGACAAATGAAAAAAGGAAAAAGAAAAATAAAATCAATGAAAGGTTAAACAAAATAGGAACATTAAAGCTGTGTCCAGACTGCCGAACCGAACAGGGAAACAAGCCAAGCATTGGTCTCTGCGCATGCCCAGTCTAAAGTGCGCCTGCGCTTCTAACTCTGGGCATGCGCAGAGAACAATGTTCGACTCGCTTCCTATGTTCAGTTCAGCAGTCTGGACACGGCTTAAAGGTAAATAAATAATTTTATATTTTAGTAGTTTACATTTTTTGTTTTTACTTTTTTCAAACTTTATTTAGGTAGTTTTTTTCTTTTTAATTGCAAAATTGATTCAGTGACCAAGAATAGAAGTAATTTTTCTTATTATTTTTTTATTATTTCTAATCTTATAATCTATTTGTGCTTTTATTGTTTATAAATTAATATGGAATGATGGGAAAGCCATCCCTGATTGTTAATTTCTCTGATATCTATACATTTGTTACTAGATTTTTCTTTAATTAATATAAGAAATTTAACATGACTTGTTTCATAAATTAAATTTAAATTAATTTTTCAAAAAAATACTAACTGTTTCACGCCAGATTAAATAGTTTTGATAGAAGAATAAATAATCATAATAAATATCTTTCAATTTACTCAACTATAATTTTGAAACATTTGCCGGTGATCAAACCCATCAGATTGGTTAGTAGTATTTGGTACCTAGCATCATTCAAACAATTGTTTAAAAACATGTTCCATTAAACAAACTCAGCTGATTAATTGGTTAGTGGTGTTGGGGATCACACAAAAAGTTAAACAATTGCCTAGAAATATTTGCTAACAAACAAACACAGCTGATTAATCGGTTAGTAGAATTGGGGATAAAAAAAGTTGAACAATTGCTTAGTAATATTTGCTAAAAAAAAAACGAACAAACTGTTGATTAATTGGTTTGTAGTATCTAGCATCAAATAAAAAAGTTAAACAATTGCTTAGAAATATTTTTCAAAGAATAAACTCAGCCGATTTATTGGTTAGAAGTATTGGGGATCGAAAAAAAAGTTAAACAATAATTGTTTAGAAACATGTGCTTACAGAAACAGATGTTCAATTGTTCACAAGTATGTGTCATTTAACAAAACAGCTGATTTATATCTTAGAAGTATTTTCAATATAAGAAAACAGCTGATCTTTGCTTAGAAGTATTTACCATCTAATAAAACAGCTGATCTATTGTTTAGAAGTATTTTCAATCTAACAAAACAGCAGATCAATTGCTTAGTATTCCCCATCTTACAAAACAGCTGATTTGTTTAGAAGTATTTTCCATCTAACAAAACAGCTGATCTATTGCTTAGAAGTATTCCCCATCTAACAAAACAGCTGATTTGTTTAGAAGTATTTTCCATCTAACAAAACAGCTGATCAATTGCTTAGAAGTATTTCCCGTCCAACAAAACAGCTGATCTATTGCTTAGAAGTATTCCCCATCTAACAAAACAGCTAATCTATTGTTTAGAAGTATTTTCCATGTAACAAAACAACTGATCTATTGGTTTGAAATACTTACCACAAAAAAATCACAGCTAAGCAATTGGTTCTGAAGTTTTGTTGCTTATAAATTAATACTAGCAAATGCTTTATTTAATATCCACCTACAAATTATCATAAATTAAATGAATTTTCGATTAAATACATGAAATCAATAAAAACAAAATATAATATATTAAGTTTACTGATTTTTGTTGATTTTTTGGTAACTAAAATAAGAATTAATAAATAACAGCATTGAATTTGATCACCTTTTCTTTGATAACTTTTTTATAAAATAAAAAATAAAAAAAGTAACTTGTTTATGTTGAAAAAAATAAAGGGGGGGATAAACAAAAATTGGAATCACCTTGTTGACAGCCTCCAAAATATAAATAAATTTCATATTTTTTCTTAGGACTATTAACTAAGCAGACTATTTGTTTATTTTCTTTAATTAAATATTAATTAATTAATTTCATCATAGTTCTTTTTAGGGGAAACCCCTAAATTTTATGTATTATACATTTTGAGGATTTTTATCTTTGTTTTTCAAAACTTAAAATCTTTAACATTTTTGCCTTTCGCAAAAAAAGATAAATATTTCAATGATAAATAATCAAAAATAAATAAATTAATAATCATATAAAATGTTGTATTCTGTTATCTTTTAGACTATATTGTTTTTATCTGATGTTTTATAATTTATACTTAATAATAATAATACATTTTTTTCCTTTTTTGGTTAATTTATTTGGGCAACTATCGCTTTCTTTAATTTTCTGTTTGTTTGTAGGAATTATTTAGATAGCTAGAAATAAAGAGAATTTCTTTTTTGTCGAATAATTTAAAATGTTTTTTCTCCAAAAGCAATTTCATTTTTACAAAACCATAATTATGTGTTGTGTAATCAAATCTTTAGTGATTCATTAAATAATGAAACCATTATCTTTTTTCAGATACTGTAATAATGCCTTAATTATGTTGGTGATAAAAATTAAAAAGAAAATAGTTACACCAATCTCTAGCACCACTCCCTAGAAATAATATAGTGTATTTCCTCAAACATATTTTTAGTGCTATCACGACAAACCTTCTCTGAACATGTTTAAACTTATCTAGCCACATAAAACCTGATCCAACCACAATGAACTTCTAATCACCATGAACTTCTTCTATACATCTCAATACGTTTCTAGCCACCTCAATCCTGCTCGAACCACTTCTAATTACCATGAACTTCTTCTATACATCTCAAAACTTATCTAACCACATAAAACCTGCTCGAACCACTTCTAACCACCATGAACTTCGTCTAAACATCTCATAACTCATCTTATCACCTCAAAACACCATTTTTCGAGCCGAACCATTCGTTGAAATTAATTATTTAAAAAAAATTGATTAAAATCAAAAGAATATCAATGAATAGAAAAAAAATACGAAACAAAAATGAACCCTCTATTTTACTTAACTCTTAGTTGAAAAGGTAACATTAATTATAACTTTATATCCAAAAAAGACATTCAAATAAAAATATATACCATAAGCCTTCTATAACACACCAAATTACCACCATTACCTACCTCAAACCCCCTATAACCCTTTCTAACTACCTCTAATCACCTCTAATCAATGTAAGCTTTTTTTTGGAACATATAAACCACTTTTTATTGTACTCTTTAACTAAATATATATATTACAGAAATCAAAGAATTGAAGACAAAACATAATTGTGGTTCTCACTTTAAAAAATAGCTTTACGTATGACAAAAAATAATTTTCTTTATTCCTATTTCATATAACTTCCCTGTTTTATATATATAAAAAAAATGTTTTTTTTTGTAGTATTTTTATTCAATTTAGACATAAATCATGTCAATTTAATTTAATTCCTACATTATTTTAAATTGATTTAATTTATATATTTTCAGTTTAATTTTTCGAGTAAATCAATTGTCTCCTTTTACTTTTGCATTCATGACATTTTTAAAAAAATTTAATTATGATTGATAAAATCAATTAAATTTTTTATGAATCATCAACATAATACTCGTATATTAAGCTTCATTTGATAATTCAATTTTTTAATTGTAATCCGGTGATTATTATAGTGATAGTTTTTAGTTACTAATATTAGTAACTAATTTAGTTGTTTTCTGATGAACGAAAATAAAAAAAAAGTCGAATTAAGAATAGAAGCTTTTGAGATTATTAGATCGTTTATGCCAAATTTTATTTGCTTTATGAAGATTCAATGCTTTGATGTCACGAGTTGAGGCTGCCTGGAGTCAAATCGTCGGCCGTGTGTTAGTCATGATCACGAAGTTGCGACGGAGTAAGTACGAGTTCAGTGGGTCTGGCAAGTCCTCCCATGCCAGACATCGGTTCGTCTGGCGGCAGTAAGGGCGAAGACGCTGGCGGGAACATATCCAGCTGATCCGAGTCCTCTTCGGATATCCTCGACACTAGGTTGTGCTGTTTTGGGAATTTAGGCGCGTCAAGGGAATCACCGAATGTCAGAGTCGATTTAAGTCGTGCTAGTCTCTCTTTGGCCTGGAAAAAGAATAGAAATAAGTTTATTGCATAGATGTTCAATGTTGTATCGAAACCAACAGAAAAAGTCTGAATTAGGTGGAACTAGAATTTTGGGTATTCATATGAAAAGGTCAGTAATAATTAAATTGCAATTTGAATTTCCTCTTAATTCGTATCCAGTCTTTAATATAACAAAAATTCAATAAACTATCAAGTTTTTTTTTTTTTTTTTTTTTTATTGAATGATTTTTAAAAAAAAAAAATAATTGTTTAAAGCCTTTATGGGCATGGGCAATATTTGTTATCGATATGGATACAAGGAAACATTTTAACATCGGTGAAAATGTTAAAGCTTCGTAATCTATCTGAAAAGAAGATTAACATTGCATTTGACACTCATTTCAACACACCCTCATTTCGGCCGTATTCCATATATAAAATTATGGTTTTGGATTTGTTGAAAAGGCATGCAGATTTTAAATCTTATCCCGTCAGTTAGCTAAAGAACACAATCCTAGAATTTTAGTAACGTTCATAATCCCGGCAGTTAGCTAACGTTCACAATCATAGAATTTTAGTAACGGTTATAATCCCGGCAGTAAGCTATCGATCAAAATTCTAGCAGTTAAGCAACGTTCATAATCCCGGCAGTTAATTTCCGATCACAATCTAACAGTTTAGTAACGTCTTTAATCCTGGCAGTTGGCTAACGTTCTCAGACCTAGTAGTTTAGTAATATTCATTTCTCCTGCAGTTATCTAACCTTTACAATCCTAGCAGTTTGGTAACGTCCACAATCCCGTCAGTTAGCTAACGTTCATTACATACCTGAGGATCTTGGGCAGTGAGTGATTCTTCGCTTCCTATGGACGGTAGATCGTCGCACGAGCTAGGTACTCTGGTGAGTTCCATCGAGTCTACATCAGGCACTACTATCCTCGGTACTTCTCTACTCTCTGCCGAACCGACTGTCGGAAGTATCGAGACTCGCTTCTTCTTCTTATTCACACCGCCTTCCGTCTTCGTCGAAACCTTAAACATAAAACAATAAACTAAAATATACAAGAAACCCAAGACTCAAGAGATGATTCCAGAAGTTGGCACGGTAAAACCCATGAAGATGATCCCACAAGTTTAACTGTAATACTCATATTTATGTTATTTATTCCACAATATTGAAATTTACAAATTGATGTTAACTTATATGAAGCTGAAAGCTGGAGCAATGTCCTCCTAACGTGTCTCAAGGTCGCAAACTTGGACTTTATAGGACTTTCTGATGCCATTCATCATCCCAACAGATGAACCTCCTAGATCGTTCTTATCAAGATGTAACGTCAAAATTCTAAACGTTATAACAAAGAAACATCCCAACAACATTTAAGGGGTGATTAGACGACTTGATCAGGTCTCTCTAAAGTCAGAGCCCCTTAGGAAAGTTTAAAACGCGTTTCTGATCTCGTTTTGGTGGAGAGTCAGACAAAGGGGTCGGACAGAAAATGTGTCCTACTTATTAGGCCTCGGGTACGATAAGGGAATTCAGAGCAACTGATGAAGAATAGAACGTTCTTAAAAGTAAGTGCTCGATTTGCCAAGTAGAGTTCTTTCGGACAGTCTGCAGATGAAACGAATCGAAGAGACTGCCAGCATGGACAGCAACAGCTGTAGAGTGGTGACTAGCGCTGGCATTAATTAAGAGCGAAACTAATAGACTGGATGGTATTTTCTATCAGTTCCTATCAGCATATTGACCTAGCTAAGCTCCTTATTTTGAGTGTAACCATTTTTGGAAACGTAGCCTATTAAAGAGAAAGAAGAATCCTGAAGATCATCCCATTAATGGAAGTAGATAAGTTTAGGAAGAATACTATAATCTGTTTTGTGATTTAAGAAATTACGGTTGATGTAGCGTATCTGGGACATCACGTATAGAAATGGAAAATCTGACAAATATAATGCATATAAAATGTTTCCTGTATATTGATAAAAATTGCATTATTTATGGATACTTTTACATCGAAACTTAGTTAATCTGCGACAGATACATACGCCTAAGATTCGCAAAATCGACCTGTATACTGTCTCTCAAAATAGATGACTGAAAATGAAAAATGTATTAAGAGAAAACTTATTTAATGAAGAAGTATCCATAATTGGTGTATTTTTAATCAATCTACAGAAATGACTTTAATTATATGTGCCAATTTTGTTCATTTCTGTACGTGATGCCCCAGATACGCTACCTCAACCACGAATCGTTAATTTTAATATCCACTTAAATTTTAATTATAGTTTTTAGTAATTACTTATATTTTTTAAAATATATTTTGTTTATTTTTAAACATTTATGATACATCGAAATCGATTGTTTTGGAAATGTAAAATTTCTTTAACAAATAAAGATTCTATTCTATAATTAGGATCCGGCCTTCTCCATTTAAAATATTACAAAATATATCACTTCACTACTCAAAAACTTCTGTTTGTATCAGGTTGAAATTATACATGCCTATTTAGACGTTGTGTATGAAGTTTTATTCAAATCGTTACGTTGGAACGTAAGATGTCCGTAAAAACTTGTTTTCTCCATTTTAAACGTTTAGGTCCACTCTAATAAATTTAGCAAACTTTAACACTTAATAGCGGTGTTGGTGTTGGATTTACTAAAAAAAAATCTGTTTGTCTCGTTGATTAGATAAGTTAGGATTTTTTCGAGTTAGAAGTTTGTTTTTTTTTTTTTTCACGTCCTAAAATTCCAATTTTATATTTGAAGTGTACGCAAGTGTTACGCGCGGCTTGGGTGGATAACGTTGTCCAATGAACAATGCGGATAAANATATACATACATACATAAAAAAAAGTGTTAAATTTTAGGAATCGATTCGGAATGGTCTGAAACGGATTTCCATGAAAAAAATGTTTCAAAAATTTTGAAGCCATTGCAATAGCTTAATTTTCTTCGAAAATTCGCTAAAACATAGCAAATTTAATTACCTAAAGCTTATAAAAATAAAAGTTAATCACCTCTGGTTCAGCTCTAGAACTGAATGGAAGATGTTTGTAGTATTCTCTCTTTGGATCGAGTTGTTTTGCCTTCTTGACGCTTTTCCGGCAACAAGAAGGACAGACGCAGAGGAAAATCCTGAAAATACAGCAAAGAAGACCAGAGGCGATCATGATGGGGCCGATGAGACGAAGTTCCTCTGTCTTGAAGCCCTTCTCTCCGGTACCGACGAATGCTATGACCAGGCCTATAGCAACAGTCCCAAGCCCGACGTACAGCAAGGCGTTCGCAGCAGCATTCTGATGACCGTAGAGTCCACCGTGGTCTTCATCTTCTGAGCTACTCCCGCCGTACGAAGAATCGTGGATCTAAAACAATATTACCATAAACAGTCAATAGTTTTTCCACCATTATTAATTTATACATAGATGTACGTAAAAACTTGTTTTCTCCATTTTAAACGTTTAGGTCCACTCTAATAAATTTAGCAAACTTTAACACTTAATAGCGGTGCTGGTGTTGGATTTACTAAAAAAATCTGTTTGTCTCGTTGATTAGATAAGTTAGGATTTTTTCGAGTTAGAAGTTTGTTGTTTTTTTTTTACGTCCTAAAATTCCAATTTTATATTTGAAGTGTACGCAAGCGGTACGCGCGGCTTGGGTGGATAACGTTGTCCAATGAACAATGCGGATAAACATGTCCAATACTCGTCCTGAGCATTGGTAAAATGAAAAAATGTATGTACAAAATTTCAACTAATCGATCAACTTTTACTCAAGATATCGCCATGACCGATTTCGTTAGTGGTAATTTTTGCCAGGTTCACTCCAGGCGCTATAACGTGCCACAAGGAACTTATTTCCCAAAAGTAAATACATTTAAAAAAATAAATACGTGTCGAGGGACACCCGGTAGGAACGAAGTTCCTTACATTTTTTCATTAAATATAAATGATAAAATCACATTGCTAAGTACGTATATTTGCTAACTACTTATACATGGTGGAGTTAGAAAAGAGACAAAATTAAAAGTAACTAACTGTTTGTACCTAGCGGGGTTAAGGCAAAATTAAAAGAANCGGCGGCCGAAAACGCTCGGTCTCGCTCGGCGTTCAATGTGAATAGACCCATGCTAATACATGTGTTTTTTTCTCAAGCGGAATCGGCCTCGCTCGGTCTCACACGCAATGTGAAAGCCGCCTAAGCCTCGTTCACACGGTGACACTAATGTCGCGACATTTAATGCCGTGACACTGCTTGACACTCAGCATCTTTAGTTATAGTGCGTTTAGTGCCATGACATCTACCGTTTATACGACGACACTCGGTGACAATAATATCGAGACATTTGATGTCGTGACATTAGTGTCATCGTGCAATCGAGGCTTAACTGATCACAATATCTTTAAAACCACTGGACCGATGACCATGAATTGTTATAAAACTCACTCCTAAAGTACTTGTTAACTAATTATTTTTAAATTCAAAATTTTGATTCAAGATGGCGGCCATTTATATGTAGAATTCAACATAATGATTATGTCTGGGACCAATTGTAGTAGAACCTTGAAATTTGAAGTTACCTTCCTTTTTTGAAACAATAAACTTTTGTAAAAGGATTTTTTACTAAGTCATTGGCCACTATAGATTTGTTGCAACCAAGTAGTGTACCATTAGCAAGATCGGCACGGGCATGCGCAATGGATAAAAGCAGTACAAAACCGACTTGTGACAGTGTTTCGTATAGTCTTCCAAACTGTTTAAACCCGCGCAGGGATCGTTTGCGAACCATTTACTGTACCGTCCAAACAATCCAATGACAATACCATGTACTGGTTTGTATGACATGCGCAGTTATGTCAATCGCCACACGTGTCAACAGTTAGGTTCCCTAACTGTTAGGTTACCTTGAATGTTTTTAATACGGTGCGAATTATAGTCCTAATGTTCCAACCAAGGACGTTAAATAAAGGGATGGAGGGTTGTGGAAAAAAAGTGACCCCATGAAGATATATAAAATAGGAGCTCCAATGGAACAAATTACCTTCCTCTTGGTTATGGGTTACCAAGAATTTGTTTATGGTTAAATCAGTTTAAACAACTTGGACTGTGTAAAATCATGCTTTAAAAGTTCCACAACCACTGTACCACGTGGGCTTGATCAAAATTAATTGGTGCGTTGGCTTCCGCGGGTAGAGTCGTAATAAACAGCTTGATTTTCCAGTGAAATCTGCGTCATGAATGGGTTAAAGTCCAGGCAGCAACTGCACGATCGCGTCATCTCGACAGAGGATTATCCCAACTCAAGGAACCCCCGGGGAATCCTGGTATAATCTACGTTCCAGAAGGCAACTATAAATACGCCGTCCTTCACTCCAGTCAGTATGTCTTTGTCTTCTTGTTGCTTCAAGTAAACATCACGATGCACCACACCCCTGAAGATGCTTCCAGTAGTGGAAGCGAAACGTCGGACTTCATCCCTTTCGTGACGCCGATTTCACCGGAAAACCAAGCTGTTTGTTACAAGTATAATTGGATCGTGTAAAACAGGCTTGATTAGATAAGTGAAAAGCTATTTTATTTTCTTTCGATCAATATCTCGACTAAGAAACTATACATCTAATGAAATGTGTAAGTTATTTTGGAGTGCAGGGGTTTAATTATCAGTGGCAATGGAATTATTAATGGTATGGACCATATGGTTGATTTGTGGTCCATATATAAAATAGTTTAATCAAGCCTGAGACTCCATGGATCCCAGCCCCCTATTCAGACCAAAATCCATGAATTGATAAACAACTCCCCGAACTCCGTAATTCAATTGATGAATTGACACACAACAATGAATAATTAATTTTGTTAATTAAACGGATAACAATGCAGTTCGACATGAGTCAACAAGGGGGGGGGGAGTAGATATAGTTTAAACAATAATATAACAATATAAAGGTATCAAGGTTATAAAACAATTACGTTCAGTTTATAAATTCAGTACTTAATTTGTAAAAATAAGTTAATTATTAATACGAAATAAACTAATAGTCTTGCCGATGGGATTGACCCCAGATCCTAAATTCCCACCTGTGGGAGTTAACATTTAGAAACAACTATATACATAAAATTAACGTTTTGTCTGTACATTGGGCTGAATTAAAATTATTTTGGATACTTTTTCATTTTACGCATTCCGAAAACCGAATCCGTCCTTAACTTTTTTCGTGAATGTATGTGTATGCATGTGTGTGTGTGTTTATGTGTCTGTCACCACCAATCCGACTGTATAGGCACAACGTTGGCTTAACGAGATGGAATTTTTTTTTACAGGTGAGTGCAAACATGTTGCGCATGTTGTAGGCTTGGTTTCATCGAAAAATATTGCGTAGAAACAAAGTTATTAACAATTTTATAAACAAAAATCGGTCCGAGACAACTCAGACAAACTTTCTTATATACGAGTTCACAATTACTTAGCACAGTGATTTCCATTTATTAGTTTTCGTATGTAAATTTAATTATTATTGCACAATCATTTCATCAAAATTTATCATAAATATGACTTTTCATGGGCGTGGAATCGAACCAGGAATCTTTCAGTCCACGTTTTAAGCCATTTTCTTAAGAACTAGATTTTTCCTAGGAAAACTTGTATTTAATTTAATTAGATTTGTATTTAAATGGACTACATTTTAGAATTTTTTAAAAAATCTTCGTCGGAACCTTTTTCGAGAAATAATTTTTCTTCACGTTTTTGATTTTTTTTTGGGGGGGGGGGAAGTTTTTTTAGCGCCCCCAAATTTGAAGCTAAAGTTAATTTCTGGTATGATTTTTCTGAACATGTATGCCAAATTTCGTTTAAATTGGCCCAGTAGTTAAGGCTTCAGGCGTCTGGGCAGACAGGTGACAGACAGGCATTTTTTGAAAACCCTTTTTTAGGACTCAGGGGACCTCAAAACGTGTAAATCCATCAAAATCTCAAAAACGAGTAGATCTTAACAGAGTATCCAAATTTCTTTCTTAATGGGATAAGTACATTTAAAGATGCAGGTGTTAACAAAAATAGATTGAAATTAGTGTGGCACATAGCTTCCTCGTATTCTTACTTACGACGTACTTTATCGATTTTATGCTTTTACAAGCCATTATTATCTGGTTTAATTGTTTCCCTAGATTTTTTAATGTCAAAATTGTTTTGATTTTGCTTCCGATCTAACCGAAGGTAACCTAAGCTATGCGATCGTTCTGAAGAACGAAAATACTCTATGTCCCCGATATCAAAAATTCCAAGACAGATATCCGTTTCAGACGTCAGGGGACATTTTTGGTTTCTAGTCTGTCTGTCGATTTGTCGATCTATTTTTGCTAACCAACATTTCGTAAAAATACTCGTCCGATTTTATTGAAATTTGTATGGAAGGTCATAATTAGCTCATTGTTGGTCCCATATAATATGTTTAAACCTTCTGCGCCTGTTTGTTTCTCTTACATATGTACTCAAACATACATTTATTATACCTTTATCTTCAAAAGTACTCTTCTGATTTTTAATGATTTTTTTTGGATAGTTTGTCAAGAGTAGCCCGCAGATAGCCGTAGCTTTATTCCAACCGTCTTCACTCTTTAAATATAGCTAAATTGATACTTTAATTAATGTAAAATATTAAATCAATTTTGAGAGTTAAATAAATTCAGGGGGAATTTAAATAAATTTGACAATAATGGCATAAAATCATTATAGTATTCAAAATATGGCGCGAGAGCTATGTGCCACCCTTATTGTCAAAGTATTTTTTTTAATTATAAACATATGTTGGTTATGTTTTTACAAAACAGCGTATAAAAAAATGGTTATAATATTTATAGAAATGCAATATTTATTCAAAGTCAATATTTTCCTGGTTTTTATAAAAAAATTTTACCTGATTTTTAATCTAATGAACTCTCGTTTTATTGTTGTTTCGTAAAGGTTTTTGTCTGTTAATGTTCTCTAGGAGGTTTTAAATTTTAATGTTTTCATCCTACATGAGAGGTCAGGCAATGACCGCATTGCATAAATAATTAAACTAGGTTTGAAAATTATCTTCCCTCCGTTCTCAGGGTATTTAATTAGGGAATTAATTGCGGTCACAGATTCAGTGTCCAGATCATAATCTGACATGCAACCTATCAAGGGTGTAGTTTAGTGACGATTCTTATCATCCTACTCGCTATCACTATCATAACCTTCTCTTTTTTTGTTATCAGATAAACATTAATTCAGGTCAAGTTTATGATTCTGATAAAGCCCTTCTACATTTTCAAAAAAAGCCTAATTTGTTTTGTTTTTTCCATCTTCTAAGATCGTCAATTTGTCTTTTTAAATGACCTTACACTAGAGTTCCTTCGTGACAGTTTTTCTTCAAGGTCTTCAACCTTCATTTGAATAATTTTCTTATTTTCAATGACAAAATAATAAATGTAAAACGGAATGGAAGCATATTACGACTCTTAAGCCTTATCTATGTATATTTAAGTAGTTACTTAGTCGTCAAATGGTATGTTTCGATTGATTTTTTTTAAGGGTCTGAAGTCTTTAACATTGACCTCATTATAATCTCTACATTTTTTCCGTTCCTTTATCTGTCACAGTTGGCACAGTCCTTTGAAACGTTTGCATGTTATTTTTTGTTTTATTGAATAACATAACTACATTATTTTACTTTATAATAACATAACTACATATTATAAATGTTGACAATGCGTAATTCTTCCAAGCTTACCGAAGATAACGGATGCTATGTGATCGTTCTGTAGAGTTCCTAGGCAGATATCCGTTTCAGATACCAGGAAACATGGTTTCATTTTGGTTCCGTGTCTATCACTCAATTTTTGCGAACTAACATATCTTAAAAACTACTTGTCCGACTTTAATAAAATTTGTATGATAGCTTATAATTAGCCTATGGTTGGTCCCATACAAGTTTCAATCTTCTTTGCATATTAGTTTATCTTCCTCACGCACACAGTCATACATTTATTTAGACCTATATCTCCCAAAGTACTGACCTAATTTAAAAAAAAAAAATTGGATGTTATTAACCCGCAAATAGCTCCAGATTAATATCAACCTCCTGCAAACATTAAATATTGCGAAATTGATACTTAAATCGTGTAACAAAAAAAGTCTGCCAGTTTGAGTGGCTCGCACCCTATAACGAATTTTATGGATGTCATGCTTTTACATCCTAATAATGTCTAACATCTGTAATTTATTTATTTATTTTATTTTTACATAAATTAAAGTATCAATTATGCAAAAGTTAATGAGTGTAAACGGTTGAAATTAATCTGGTGCTGTCTTCGAGCTACTTTCGACAAATCATCTAAATTGTATAAAATCAAATGAGTAATTTTGAAGATATAGGTATAAATAAATTTATGTTTGTGCGCATGTGGAAGAGAAACGAACGAGTGCAGAACGTGAAAAAACTTATACTCGTATGGGACCAACAATAAGCTAATTATGACCTACTATGCAAATTTAATTAAAATCGGANCTTCTTTCCAGCCGTCAGTACAGCCTGTGTTTGCTTCGAGTCTACTCCACGACGCACCACACCCCTAAAGATGCTTCCAGCAGTGGAAACAAAGCGTCGGACTTCATTCCCTTTGTGACGCAGAATTCACCGGAAAACCAAGCTGTTTATTAAGAGTAGTGTTACACATAGGATTATAAAAGTTTGACATATGAATGTGAATGAAACATACCCTGTTTCTCGATCTCCACTTGGTGTGAACGTGGTGATGGTCGGCATGTCTTGTCCTATGAGGGTAGTGGTGATGTGATTCTGCTAAGGAAACACGTCTATGATCCGACCAGGCCGCCGCCGCCTTACCCTGAAACACGTTTAAACACTATTAGTATAGCCATGGGAGAGGATAAGTAAGGCAGTCTTAACTATACTATACTGTAACACGGGTACATAGTTAGTGATACATAAGATTATAATAGTGTTACACAAGAGTATTATACTTGGTGCGTAGGCTTCCGTGGGTAGACTCGTAATAAACAGCTTGGTTTTCAGGTGAAATCCGCGTCACGAAGTGGATGAAGTCCGAAGTTCAACGCGAACATGACCACCAGAAACCTTATAAAGTCACCAAAAGACCACCTTCATGTCAAGACTTGCGGTTATACCAGATCCCATGCAGTTGCGGCAAGAACTACATCGGGCAAACCGGACGATTGATCTCAACCCGCCTTCAAGAACACGTGAGAGCAGTGAAGAACAACGACCACAGATCAGCGATAGCTCAACATTCTGAAGAAACCGGCCATCTCAGGACATACGAGCACTCGCTTCAGTGAACAGACATCACAGCAGGTTGGTAAGGGAGGCAATTGAGATCGAGAAACAACCGGAGAACTTCTACGGAGAGGATGGTTTCACTCTCTCCCGGACCTGGAAACCTCTGGTTAGCACCTGTGCCAAGCAGAAAGCAACAAGCGACGCCACTTCCAGACTTATTACATCACCCGCCCTATAAAGGAACACTGACAATGCAGCACCTGCCTGATTGCTTCATCTCCACAAAGAAATGCCGAAGATAAACATTAATTCAGGTCAAGTTTATGATTCTGATAAAGCCCTTCTACATTTTCAAAAAAAGCCTAATTTGTTTTGTTTTTTCCATCTTCTAAGATCGTCAATTTGTCTTTTTAAATGACCTTACACTAGAGTTCCTTCGTGACAGTTTTTCTTCAAGGTCTTCAACCTTCATTTGAATAATTTTCTTATTTTCAATGACAAAATAATAAATGTAAAACGGAATGGAAGCATATTACGACTCTTAAGCCTTATCTATGTATATTTAAGTAGTTACTTAGTCGTCAAATGGTATGTTTCGATTGATTTTTTTTAAGGGTCTGAAGTCTTTAACATTGACCTCATTATAATCTCTACATTTTTTCCGTTCCTTTATCTGTCACAGTTGGCACAGTCCTTTGAAACGTTTGCATGTTATTTTTTGTTTTATTGAATAACATAACTACATTATTTTACTTTATAATAACATAACTACATATTATAAATGTTGACAATGCGTAATTCTTCCAAGCTTACCGAAGATAACGGATGCTATGTGATCGTTCTGTAGAGTTCCTAGGCAGATATCCGTTTCAGATACCAGGAAACATGGTTTCATTTTGGTTCCGTGTCTATCACTCAATTTTTGCGAACTAACATATCTTAAAAACTACTTGTCCGACTTTAATAAAATTTGTATGATAGCTTATAATTAGCCTATGGTTGGTCCCATACAAGTTTCAATCTTCTTTGCATATTAGTTTATCTTCNTTTTATCAAAACTAAACGTTATAATTATTAAGATAACATTTATGATTTACTACCGATAAAAGTAAAGGTTTGTGTGTTGATTTGTTAATCTTTATATAGATTTAATAACTTATCAAAATAGTTTTGATTTGTTGTGTATTGAAAGCTGTCACTTTTTGATTAAGACATGTAAACAAACAATGCGCTTTCTTTATTACACAATTACACCGTCCCGTGTTTTGTTTATTGCCTCGGGAATGACAGTTCACCGTGTCATTCTTGAGCGGAATTTACTATGAGAACCTCCCCTTTCTCCCCCCGAGAACCTCCCCCTAACCCCTCTTATCTCTATAGCACTCTTACAAACAGTTAAATATATTTCACTCTCACTGAACTTGTTTGTTTACAAAACTATTTTGTTAATATAGATAGATAGATAGATAGATATTTTAATTGTTAATTTTTTTAACGAAGAAGGGATAGTTAAGTTCAGAAGGATTTGAATACAATTAGAAGGGGCTTTGTGCTGACCCATGACCTTTATAGAGATGGTAAAATATTCATTACATGATTTCGTAAAAGGAAACCATCCAATTCTTATTCTTAGCTTATCCAATTTTCTACTATTCCTTATCTTCTTCTTTTTTTTGTTATCACTAAAAGATCTGGCCTTCATCCACAATCCAACTCGTTGTCAAATGGATCCTTATCATGAGAAGAGAGAGAAAAATAAGGTTGGAGGATATTTTTCCCGTTGTGGTACCATACCTGACTTAAATTTCAACCTTTCCACCTTGCTATGGCAGACCTACCACCTCCCTCGGAGGCAAGTTCGGTCCCGTATTTGCGCGAATCGGTCGGAGTTCGAGAGCGGTGAGATACCTAGGTGGCAGCGCATGCTCTGCGCCCCCCCTGCCCCCTGAAAACCTTCAATCGATCTCCCCCCCGGCACCTGTAGCCTGCCACCCCCTCTATAGAAGGGGGGTGGGACACACCACACTTTATCACCCCTCCAAGGCAGAGGGGCAAGGAGGTGAAATATTCCCTGCGTATGCTATTTATTTATTTATTTATTTTTATTTTTGTATTATCCTCTCTTCAATTATTAATTTTAAGGGTTCTTTTAATAATATACCTAAAAATATTATTTTCTTTCTTTATTATCTTAAGTGATTTATAACATTGATTGTTTATTTATTTAATGATTAAAATAAAGTGTTGTTGGGTACATAGCTTCCTCGCTTAAATTTAATGATATTTTCCTTTTACGCCCCATTAATTGTCTAATTTATTTCATTTTATTCCCGCTTTTTGTTTTAAATTTCTGACAATTTTTTTTTTNCTTTTTTTTTTTTTTTTTTTTTTTTAACTTGAATAAAAATAATAATATAGCAATATTTTGTGCGCAGACCATTAGTTACTTCGGTAAACCATCCTAATTTCTTATAAATAAGAAAAAGTGATTTTATGAAAATATGTTGGAGAGAATGTGGTAAAGAAACCAATGTGTGAAGAAGGTTGTACTTAATGGGGAACCAACAGTTTTCATTTAACTCCGAAGAGTTGTTTGTAAGATAGTTTGTTAGTTCACTACAGACATCTTACTACTACTACAGACTATCATCACGACAGACCAACCGGCTGACTTACAGACAGACACGAGACGAAAAAATATTCCCTCATAATCAAAACGGATTTCTGTCTTAAAATTTATGAAATCGAAGACGTTCTCGTACGTAATCGAAGCGTTCTCCAGAACGCTCACAATGCTTCCCACACCTGCGGTAAGTTCGGAAGCAATAACCTATAGCTGAAACAAGCGTCAGCGAGCTTCTTACATTCACCAAGATATGCATCCTTTCTGTCTGTCTGTCTGTCAGTAACGCTTACGTGTCCGACAATAACTTGAGTAAAAGTTGACCGATTTAGAAATTGGGTACACATGTTCCTTTCATTAATGCTCAGGCTAAGTTCTTTGGACAGCGTTATCCGTCCAAGAGTTCGCGCGTAACGCTCGCGTAAACGGGAGCTTCATGTAAAATTGGAATTTTAAAAATACAATTTTTGCGAACCAACTCTTAAAATAACTCGTCCAATTTTAATGGAATTTGGATGGAATAAATTAGCTCGTTGTTGGTGTCTTATAAGTTTCAACCTTCTGCACCATTTTTTTCTTTTTCACATGCGCCCTATCATACAATTATTTTTTAACAATTTTGGAAATTTAGATGGTTGGTCGATAGTAGCCCACGGATAGCCCAAGAATAATTTCAACCATCAGCGCATACCTAATGGGACTGAATTAATATTTTAATTGATGTAAAAAGTCAAAGCAATTTTGGCAGATTTAAAAAACGGGAGAAAATGAAATAAATTTTATTATTATAGGTTATAAAATCATTAAAGAATATGGAATTGGGCACGAGGAAACTATGCGCCACACTAATTGGCAAATTATTATCATTCAAAGAGTAGGGTAATCCAGAAAACCTAAATATCCTGTAACAATATTATGTAACTAGGACAAACCTAGCCAAATAAATCCGTACCTTGCTCTCATAGGATGCACTTAGATCGTCGTCTAACATGGGCACATCCTACTAAAAATATACGTCAAACAAGCAATACACGCTATAGACTCTTACACAACACATCTAAACTCAGCATGCAGAACAGAGTACTTATTTATAACACAATAATTAAGCCCAAATGGACATATACCATAGAACTCTGGGGTTGCACCAAACCTTCCAATTCCTATCGCATCCAATCTCTCCAATCCAAGATACTAAGAAAAATAGCTAATGCTCCCTTCTTTGTATACAATTTTATCCTTCACAACGACCTCAAAGTACTCTTTGTCCGAGAATTAGCCATATCCAAGTAAAAATCCTTCCACGATTCCCTTTCCGACCATTCTTATCCACTCGTCCACAGTCTGTTTTCCCGGTCTATTCCTGACAATCCTACTAGACGCCTGAAGAGGCAATGG